>PVIR01003844.1:39187-84503 GCA_004026965.1 Petromus typicus | reverse complement strand
AAAAAAACAAAGAAACTAGCTTTCAGTTTGAGAATCTAAAGAAAGAGCAATGAAATAAGCCCAAATAACAAAGGAATTAAAATAATGTAGAGGCAAACAAGGCTGGAGATGGTTAATAAAGTGAAGATCACAGAAAAAAAAAACTAATGCTTTGTGAACTTAGCAAAAGACAAAAAGTAGTGCTATAGGAATGAGAAAAGAATGTGACTAGAAAGAAGAAAGGCAAAAACAATCAGGTCACCCCAGACTGGTATATTTGAGGATGTAGAAAAAATGGCTATTTTTTTTTAAAATTTAAATTGTGAGATTGATTCAGTAAATACTAAGAAGCAGGGCTAGACCAGTCTTTGCTAGTGGTACTATGCTTATTTTGGAAGCACAAGGGTCTGAGTTCAATCCCTGGTACCACAAAAAATAAGGGGGGGGTGAAATCTTCTTCCCAGACACCCTAGAATCCTAGTCAGACATTTTCACCTGACAAGGACCCAAAGTTTTGTATCTTACAGAAATTGTTCCAAAGCAGAGGAGATAGGCAGAGAGTTTACATCATTTTATGACATTTGAACGCTGATGTTGGCTTCAGAAGGGACTGGTGCCCTCGGAAGCCAGGAAAACCTCACTGTCTCACAGATTGAAGAGAATGTCATCTTAGGATTCAATAGGACTTGAGAAAATCTGCACAAGTGCATACGTGCCCCTGTTGGAAAGACTAAGCGAATTTCCTTCAGCTAGAAGTCAGCTTTCTCGAACTGCGGCATCCACGGGAAACCTGGGCCTCCAGCACTCGTACTGAGGAGAAGCATTGAGACCCAGCCTGGGTATACTGCCGGCCTCCAGGAATGGTCCGGCGCCTTCCCTTCACAGAAGGAGCCTGGCTGTGGCCCTAGCTGCTCTCACAGCTGTCCTGGCCCTGCCAGGATGTCTGATGATGCTATGACCCTTTCCCTCCTTGCCTTTTTCCTCTGGGTCACCTGTGGTTGGCCTTGGCCTTTCCTACCTTCTTCTTTGGGCTGATAGGTGCAGTCCCTGACCTTCTCTCCCTCTGAGTGACTTCAGCTGCCTTCATCAGTATGATTGTGCACTGGGAACCCCCTGGGTGTCCTGGGGCTCCAGAGACTCTGCATCCCTGTGAGAACCTCAAACCCATCTGACCAGTGTCCTCATGTGACATTTTCTAGGCTGTTTTTTACATAGGCCCCAAGTCCTCGACATAGCTCCTATACACATAATTTTTTTTTTTTTTTTGAGACAGGGTCTTGCTTTGTATTTCAGGCTGGCCCTGAGCTCAGCCTCAAACTCAAATCACAGCAATCCTCCTGCCTGTGCCTCCCGACTGCTGGGATTACAGGTGTGAGCCACCACGCCCAGCACTGTGGTATGTGATACTGATTGCTGCTGAGTGTGAGTCTCCACACCCAGTATTATATGTGGTTACCGGGGATTGAACCTGGGTCCTTGCACTTGCAAGACAGGCACCAGAACCACTGAGCTAAATTCCAGGCCCCCTATGCACATAAATTTTAAAATATGTCCCAACAAGTATTCTCACAACGTCGTCTGCTAAGTGCAGCCTCTGAACTGGCCTTGTGTTTCCTACGGTCCTCACTGCTTGTTCACACAGCATCAGTGAGCCTGCTGAGACAAACAGACAAATCAGGTTGTTTTTTCTCAGAGCCCCTCAATTTTCCTCCTCAGAGTGAAGCCCAGGACCATGGCTGCCAAGACCACGCAGCACCTGCTGCCCGCCATGGCGACCCCTTTGTCTGCTTTCCCCTTGGTATGTTGGCCAACTAGTTTCCTGCCACAGGACCTTTTCATTGCTGTCTCTTCTGCCCAAAGCTTCCTTTCCTCTAGCAGCTGCTGGCTTGCTTCCTCCCATCTGCTAGATTTTCATGTAGATGCCACACTGTCCCTAGGATCTTGCCTGGTACCCTCCCACCCACAGGACCCACCTGACGGATGGGCAGAACTCCATGAGTTTCCGGTTCCCCCACTATCTCCCACATAGAGAAGAGCCCGGCCCAGCCAGCATGGGAGACAGACCTCCCTGAGAGAGCAGTTTTGCTCTTCCTTGTGGAGGAAAGTGAACTTGCAGTCATAACTTTATGATAAGATGATGTCCTAGAATTCACAAAATAGTCACTCTCTCTTAAAAGCAAAATAAGATAAATTCAGAGAATTGCGGGAAGTGGGCTGGAATCACACGTGGGCCTTAGTCACAGGGGAAGGTGCGTGTCATATTCAGACAACCTCTGGTCTTCAAAGCACTGAGGAGGGCAACAGGTGCAGGGTGGCCATGTGCTTGCTGGCAGGGGAACCAGACTGCCTTCTGTGAGCAGAAATGACATCCATGACACAGCTCTGGCTCATGATCAGAAGGCAGAACTACACCCAGAACCCCTTGGCCGACCAGCTTAGGAGCCTGCGCCACACAGAGCTGGTGCTTTGTGTCAGCAGTTTCCGGAGGAGTGGAGATAGAGCCTTCAGGATGCTTGGAGAAAACTTTTGGCTCCATGTGAACCTCCTAGAGTCTGTCCTACAGACGGGGACAGGGGTGGCCTGTGCTTTCTGAAAGGAAGAAGCTGTTGGGCAAGTCTGCTCCAGCTGGTGCTCCTTCCTGTGCTCTCCCCGCTACTGCACCCTGCTCCTCATCCCTTTTTCCGAGCCCACTCCCCCTCCTGAATGACCTGTGTCCTCCATAAGATGTAGTCAGCTCCCTTGCCCTCCCAGGGTCCTGTTGGCTCCTTTTGAGGTAGTGGTCACAAGAATGCTGACCTTGATCATGCCCATAGCCTTGGCTGACCACCCACCTTTTTAGTCTCTCCCCTGCTAGAGAAACAGGAGCAAGGACAAAAGCGGCCCCACCTTAAAGTGCTCAGATACACTGAAGAATGACTTGGGACTTATACGGAGAGGTATTTGTATGGTGACAGACCTATAGACTGACACATTAAGAGTTACTGAAATATTTTTTCAATGGCTACAGCTTCTATTGTTCTTGAAGAATTAGCCTGGGCAGGAAAGGCCCAGCTGGGATGGATGGGGCACAGAGTGAGGGAGGGGAAGGGGATACCCAGGGCCCATGTTCCATGGATGAGGCCCAGGAGGGAGCATCAAAAGGCACCTTTAAGATCAAGGGGAAAGATGCAGGCCACTGGCAGGGTGAGTTGTTTTTTTTTTTCTCTGAGCAGTTACAAGACCAAAGCAGTTGGCTTTGAATGTGGGTTGAGTTGGGTTTAGCACCAAGTGCCTTGGTAGCATCTCAGTGAATCTTTGTTACAAAGTAGGCCTTGTGGTCATTGTTACTAAATTTATAAGGAAACACGGCCACCTGCTGCAGTACTCTGGAGTCAGGCTGGGCTTTGAACCTGCTTCTGAGCAGAACTGGCCCTAGTCTTCTCTCTGAGACCCCGCAGCTATCTTTGCTGTGTCACAAAGACACAGTATTGCCTGCTGGGCAGACACCTTGCAAAGCCCAGAAGGTGGGGGGACTGTAGCTCCTGTCCTTGCTGGTGGGTTTGTCTGCCCCACATGTCCGGGAGCCCTTCTCCTCCTGTGCTGAAACAGACAGCAACCCTGTTGGAGGAGCAGCAACCATGTCCTTAATCCCAGTGTCCTTGAGCCTAGCATTGTACCATGAAGTGATTCCAGCATCACACACTGTAGATCCAGCCATCTCTGAAAAACCTCACCTATGACAGCATGAAGCTTTGGGAGGGGATATAGACACAGCCATAACAGGACCCTCCAAATCTCTCCCTGAAGAGATCCCATGAGGACCCCCTGTGGTAGGGCTGGGCAAGGGAGCTCTGTGCCTCATTGTAATGGGAAGATGGGCAAAGTAGGGCCAGGCCCCAAAGGGAAGAGGAGAGCAGAGTGCTCCTTCACCTTTGTCTGAAAGGGGTCCTGTCCAGCCCGCTAGCACCTGTTGATCAACCTCAATGTGGTTCTCAGAGTCCACTTGCAAGCAGTTCTTCCTATGAGCACAGCTACTATAAGGGGAGGCACCTTGGCTCCAGAGTGAAAGATATAGGGTTGTTGGCTTTGGGATAGTCTGAGTTATCCGAAGGCCACAGGCCCACAGCCCCAAAGGACCTGGGAGAAAGCCATGGCAATCAATGATGTTATCATAAATCATCTCCTTCCAACAGGTAGAATGTGATTTGGGTGTCCACCGATCTTGGCTAACTTGCATGTTGGAAGCACAATTGTGACTTGTGAAATACTTTTATCTCTAAGTTGCCAGTGATATCATTCTCTCCCTGAGCATGAGGAGTCATTACAGAAGGAGGCCTTTTGTAAAATGGAGAGGCATTCACCAAACTTTATGTTGTACATGAATGTGATCTACGGGGTTTGGTGGTTAAAGATAAAAATGCAAATATTAGACAAATAAGATTGGATATTTAGAAGTAAATGCAAACTTCAATTGAGAGAATAAATTAAAGGAAAACATATCCAAACCCTCAAATTCTAGATCAAAAGCCTCAGGCTGGTTCAGCTGCACGGTGGGCAGTGTGTGGGCTGCCACTCAGCAGCCCTGGTCCCTGAAAAGCTTGTGCTGGGGCACCTAGGTATGGATTAAAATGTAGCCCAGGTGCACTCCTCATTTCCAAAGGCCTCTTTTGCAAGTCTGTTCTTAGCATACACTGAGCTCTGCAGGACCCTGGGGTTATGGCCATAGGGGTCTCTGATAGATCCCTTGCCAGGGAGGAAACTTGTGCTTAGGTGCCCTGGACTGGGGTCATGATTCCTGCTAAGAAAACTTGCTCAGTGTTACCCTTAGAAATAAACATCTCTGTGACAGCCATGATTTCCTCCTTCCTATACCTGGCAGACCCCAGGGATGGACAGAGCATCCCAGGTACCTGCAGGTGTCTGATGGCAAAGGCTTCCTCAGATAAACACCATGCTGTCACTTGTCACCAGAGAGGTCCCAGAGCTGGTCAGCATCTCACAGATGCTTTAGATGTTCCCCATTACTACTGGAGAGGAAGTACAAAAAGGGGTACTAGACATGGACGCAGTAAGTGCTGGGTGTAAAATTATAATGCACAGATAAATCCTGCAAGCAGCTGCCTAGAATAGTCTTTCTGTTGGAAAGTGTGCGTTGAAGTCATTATCCAGGATTTTATAGGCCCGTTCTTGGCTCAGCCCCAGAAATGCTCGCGGCTTTTCAGGGAGGCAACATTGCATTTCACGAATGACAGATGGTTTTTATCGCACCTTTATGGTTGTTCATGGTAACGGGACCTTGATGCCCACAGGCGGGCACCTGAGTGGGTGCGGGCAGAACAGAAGCAGGACCATTCTGCTTCAAATTCTCCTGTGGGTTGAATACTTGTTGTGGAAACCCTGGTACAGGCTGGCTGTGGTGTTGCTGCTGTGTCAGATGGACACGGGGCCTCTGTCCCCATTTAACCTGTCCCCTCTCCTCAGCTCTGTGGTATCTGCATGGATTTCCTCGGCTAAACCTTGCTCTCCCCCAGAAGGCTCGCCGAGCATAAAGCCTGTAGCCTGAGCTCTCCTCTGGGCTCACATTAATCACCGGCTCAAATCTGCACCCAGCACAGCCTGACGGCCTTTGCAACGGAATCTGAAAGGCAGGATTGATTTGCAGCGTTTGGCCCAAACAGATACATGTTTAAAGATTGCTAGAAGCCAGCAGCTCCTCAGATCTGCCCTGCTCCACATGCTCAAAGAAGAAAAGTAGATCAGGAGAATGACCAGGTGGCCTGCGGGGAGTGTGGCTCACTCTCGTAGCAACTGTGCCACTGAGCCTTGTAATGAGCACAGGCTCTGACGGAGAGGGGATCCTGAGACCCCACCCAGAGATTCTCAGGCTGCGCATGGCCTGGCACTTCTGTACTTCCCCTCTGTCCCTCTGGTGGGTCCTGCTCAAGCCACTGACCTTTGTCTGAGGATCTGACCTTCGGCCATGCCAGTGCCAGGGCCAGTTCTCCTAAAAGCGTGGGGAAGGTTAAATTTTCTCATGGAGCCAGGGAGGGGACCTGGACAGGGCTGTGAGGTACTGGGTTGTCTTTAGGGAGCTCCCCTCTCCCCTCCTCAGTTGACCTGGAGGCCCCGGCTTTTCTTCCAGATGAGGGAGTTGAGTGAATCCTCCCTGGAAAGTGTTGCTTCCTCTCCTGGCTCTGTCCCCTCTCCTGCTCACTCTGGCATTGCCTCTCATCTGCTGCACAGGGCCCAGGCTGACAAGCTTGTGGGTATCCCTGTCCAATGGAGGGAAAGTGGGGACCTGCAGGTGCAGGGAGCACAGCGAGGCGGCAGGACTGCGGGGTCTTTGGAGAGCCCCGAGGCCCACATGCTCAGACCACTGTGTGCTCAGACCCCATCTGTGGTCAGCTTCCTCCCCAGGCTGCAGGATGAAGCAGTCCTGTCTATACTATGGGCTGACACTCAGAGACAGGACAGATGCCCAGAGCCCAGGCCTCATAGGGCCCCAGAACCAGAAGGGACCCCCGCACTCCACTCGGATCGGGCGGGATGCAGACAGAAGGAGCAGGTCAGAAGGAGTCTCTGCCGTTGGCCCTTTGCTGGTTTACTCTCAATGCCTGCTCAGTAGGCACTGACTGGGGGCCGGCCTTCTTCCAGGTGTAAGGCCCACAGCGAGGGCCTGTGACTCCTGCCATGTGGGGTCCCCTCTGGTGGAGGAGGGCGGTGGAGAATGGGATAGATAGCAACAGAGTTGTCTTTGCTGCTGTGTCCACCTGGGTTCCATAAGGCTGAAGACCAGGGCCTGGAGCCAACTGAGCCATCGACCCTTAGAGCTGCTGCTGCTGAGCCAGGAGCAAAGCAAGAAGCCAGGCTGCAACTACAGCACCCAGGGAGGGAGGGAGCTGACCTAAAGGCAGAGTGATTCCTATCCACCCTATGGGCCTGGTTCCGGGGAGGCTCTTACTGCACACAGCAGTCTCCACTGTCCGTGTCCCTCGCCAGCCCGTTCTGCCGCAGGCAGAATGTATGAAAAGATACAGAAAACATCACTCTCATCTCATCCCCCAAGTGCTACTTGTCAATTGATGCCTGGGGGAGAAAGTGACCCTTCCTTGTACCCCACGTTTTGCTCACCTGCTCTGCTGGAGTCCAGAAGGGTGGGTACAGGTGGCAAAGCCAGAGGGGCTCCCAGGAGATCCGGGCAGCAGGAAGAGCCACCAGTAGAGTCCCTGCACTTCCTGCCCCACCTCCCAGCTACCAGGATGCATGTCACCAGGACCAAGACAAGCTGCTGTCGTGCACGGGTACCTACAGACACTGACGTTTCTTGGTTTTTGTAGGGCCTGTGGCAGGCCAAGTGGCCTCCAAGACTCAGTCCCTGAGCAACAGCAGCCCAGCACTAGTGGCTGTCCCACTGGCAGGTCTCCTGCAGCTCCTTCAATTCTGTCTCTCTTGCCATGAGAAGCTTCCCTCTCCCTTGTGCCTTTCTGGGGCTCCTGCCCTTCAGGATTCCTGCACAGACAGCGCATAAATTGGAGCTGGGTCTTGTGAGCAGAGTGGTGTGCCTGAGGACCCCTTCATGGACCGGAAGCAACTCTGTCCCTTTATGGATAGCCACAAACCTCAGGCAGTGGTCACCAGAGGCTTCCAAGGAAAGAGGAGGGAAGCAGCAGGACCTGAGCCGCCAGCCAGGAGCAGGGTCCAGTGGGTCTGCAGAGGGCTGCGTGGTCACGTCTTGGAGCAGTGTCAGACACATGGGAAAGAGGAAGGAGGCCATATCCCAATAAAACTTTATGGGCAGACTCTGAAATTTGAATTTAGTATTATTTTCATGGGCCGGGGATTTAGCTCAGTGGTTCTGGCGCTTGTCTTGCAAGCACAAGGGCCCAGGTTTGATCCCCGGTAACCACATAATAATACTGGGCGTGGAGACTCACGCCCAGCAGAAACCAGTACCCCATACCACAGTGCCGGGCATGGTGGCTCACGCCTGTCATCCCAGCACTCGGGAGGCAGAGGCAGGAGGATTGCTGTGATGTGAGTTTGAGGCTGAGCTCAAGGTCAGCCTGAACTACAAAGTGAGACCCTGTCTCAAAAACCTAAAAAAAAAAAAAAAAAAAATTATTTTCATGCGTCATAAATATTTTCTTCATTTCTTCCAAATTTTAAAGATATACAAATTATTTCTATCTCTCTAGAGAACAAAGGAAGAAGCTGAATAAGGCCTTGGAACAGCAGCTTGTCTTTGAGGCTTTTTTTTTGAAGAGAGTTTTTGTTTTGTTTTGTTTTTTGAGACCTTACTATGTTTCCCAGGCTGGCCTTAAACTCCTGACCACAGATAAACTTCCTGCCTCAGCTTCCAAGAGTAGCTGGACTACAGGTGTGCAATCCCATGCCTGGTTGAGACAGTTTTTTGTTTTTATTTTTAATTTTACAAGAACAGATTTTAAAGTTTATTTTATCCTGTTTTCTTAAGCCAACTGTGTTGTGTTAGGATCCATTCATGCACTGTGGCTCAGAATTTTTAAATTCTTTCTGAACTTCTGGGCCAGCCCAGGTCAGACTGCGCCTGGAGGGGTGGTGGCCCAGAGAGTTGCTGCCAGGGGTGACCAGTCTTGCTCTGTACCCCTCTTTTCTAGCTCTTCCCATGCACTGGGCCAGAACAGGGGTGAGGGGACTCCCTGGAACCCCCTCCCCAGGGCCCTAAGCGTGGTTACTCACAGGGACAAGGCCAGAGTATATGTGAAAAGCCTCAATATCCAGGACAAACTTATCCACATCAGGTGGTTGTATGAAAAGCAGGAGTGTCTCTCAGGATAGGACTGGGGGGATATCTAAGTCTAGGGGCAGGACCAGGAGCTTGCCATCTGGGGCCTCCGTGGGGTCTCTGCTGAAATGGTGGCAGCCATCTTACCCCTCCTCCTCTACCCATCTTCTCTCTTCAGGGTGGTTGGGGGCAACACTCCCCACCCCTGAGTCCCGCGTAAGGCCCTGGCTGACCTCGGCCCTGGCATGCAGTGTGGCTGACTCTCCAGCCTGGGTGTCCGCATCGCCAGCATGGCCATTTCTGGGTCAGCCTCCACAAGTGGGCTACTCCAGTTAGAAGCTCAGTCTACTCTGATGGGCCATTGATTGGGGGTGAAAATTTTAAGGAACTGGATTAGAGAAACCCTAAAATGTGGTTTGCTTCTGACCATTAGAAACTAAAAACCATAAAAGCCATAGTGGCTATATCCCTATTCCAGAGAGCTCTGAGAAAGAGGGCTATATCGGAAGCCCAGGAAGACCCTGTTCTGACCACACAGGGAGACTGAAGAATGTAATTCAAAATGGATCCTGGCCCAATTTTGCCTCCATCTACCCTTCCTGGAACTCCTACACATCCTTCAAAAGCCTCTCAGACTTCTGTGAACCCCTGAGTCCTGTTGATGGATCTGCTTCTTCCTGCTCCTCGCCAGACCACATCCTCCCATGTATGCCCAGGGCCCAGTCACAACCAGGCATTTGATGGGAGTCTTAGCCTGTCCTCTCCTGTTTCCCAGGCTAGCCGCCCAGCTCCGGGTCTGTGAGGGACTCTGGGCCCCTCATGAGCCTGGCCCGGGAGCCTCACGTCACCTTGGTGTGGCCTCTATCTCCAGCACAAGGGCAGCTTTGTGGAAATGACCTCTTGTCCCAACCAAATACCACCACAGAGAACCGCCCAGCTGCCACTTCCTGTTGCTGTGGCTTCACCGGGGACAGAAGTCCACAGGAGCTGAGCCTTCAGGCCAGAGTCCAGGGCCAGGAAGGTCATCGAGGGCCAGACTGGCCTGAATGGGGCAGGCAGCAGCTACAACAGTGATATCTGCCTTCTGTCGGCACCTGGCATCATACACACATAGGCAGAAGGGCCCTGTGGGCTCCGTGTGTGTGTGGGAAGGTATCACACATCACATGCGCATGCACACACACGAACTTGTGTTCTCACGTATCTTTGCAAACATCTGCCTGTGTATGCTCCTGTGCACAATTACACACAGCCACATGCACCCTTCCCAGGACCCGCTCTACCAGTCTTGGGAGTCCACTGAGCCAGGCAGGTGAGCCTGGCAGAAGCAAGCACCGAGGCAGCTGGAGACTTTGCTGGACTATGCAGCCCCAGGTGGGAACAGTGTAGGAGACAGAAATTAAACAGCTCATCTCCGCAGCACTGCTGAGAGCTCACACAGCGGGATCCCAGCAGCTGGAGCCGATTGGGCTGTGCTTCCCTCTTCATCCCCTGCTCCTGCCTGGCCCCCTCACCTTCACGCCCTTCTCCAAGGCTAACTTGCGACAACTCCGCTCAGTCTGTTTCCTCCATACTCTCCCTGTAGAGCACCTGCTCAGGACAAACACGCAGTGTGCCAGTGCCAAGATCCTCAAGCTGCACCCTGGATTTTGAAGAAATCGAGATCCAAATCCAGAGACCTGGAGCTCCTGGAGGGAGGGCGGCGTCTCAGCTGGCCTGTTCCAGATTTGGGCGGTGGGCGTCAGCCTTGCTGGAGACTTTGCCTCTCTCTAGGGCGGGGGGGGGGGGGGGGGGGGGGGGGGGGTGTTGGGGGGCTTGTGAGGAACACGCTGCAGCAAGTGCCAGGTTGTGTGAGGATAGCAGGGAGAGAAGCCTGCCCCTTAGCCCGTTTCTCAGGGAGCTGGCACCTCAGCTGCCAGGCGCTGGGATGGGTCTACCCCCTGGGCATGCCCTGCCATGCCTTCCTGGGACATCAGGGATGGTGCCCACAGGCAGGGCATGCGGCACTGGCAGGGGCGCGGCACAGTTCAGGGAGCCAGAAGCTGGGCCCAGCACATGCCCAGAGGGCTGAATAGTGTGGTGACTTCCAGCAGCACAGGCCATGAGGTTGTGGGGACACCGGAACAGTCCACAGAAGTGCCAGGCAGAATGTGCAAGGCCCAGTGCCCAGAAAACCTGACAGAGCTATTAGGCCTGAAGCACTCTTTCAGTTTAAAAAAAAAAAAGAAAAGAAAAAATGCCAGAAACTTTTTCTCTAGGCCAAGGATAAATTAGCTAAGGACAAATGCAGCGCGATGATCATTTATCACCGCCAGCCTGGGAGGATCCTGGGAGCCCGTCCTGGCCTGTGACTCAAGGTCAGAAGCCTTGCTTCCCTCATTATTTCTATTTTTAACAATTGTGTTCAGGCCTCCTGCAAAAATAGCAAAAGGTGAGACCATTTCAAGCACTAACATGCTGCCTTTTGTCAGAAAACCCCGGGATGCAGGAAAATGCGGCCAGGACTTCAGCAGTGCGGCTGAGTCTTCACTACCTGAAGTGAAGCCGAACCTTGGTGATGCCCCGGTTTACCGCCAGATTGTACAAGTGGGTACACTGAGACTGTAGGGCAGGTTGGTGTCCAAGACCATTGGCAAGGGAGGACCCAGAGCCACAGGGGCTGGCTTCCTTATAATGTAGGGCTGGAGGCTGGGAAGGGAGAGCTGGCCACAGAGCTGTGCAGGCAAGGGGGTCCTGCCGGGGAACATGAGGCCAGGGCCACTGGCAGCTAGTACCAGCTTCTGCACTGCTAAGTGCAGCCACCACCTTCCCAGCAGCCCCTGAGAGCACATCCTTGCCCCGCTTATAGCAGCTGGGTGCCGCCCATCACAGGAAATGAGTGTGCATCTCTGGGAGGCAGCTGAGGAATGAACTCGGGGGTTCCCTGGGGGCCAGATAGATATGGGGTGCATAGGCACAAGCCCATTTGCATACAGTGCATACATTCAATACACATGTCTATAGTGCAGGAATGTAGGCACACTTGGGTTCACATGCAGATACATGTATGTACATGTGTGTGCTTCTTACACATGAGTGTGCAACCTGTATATGTGAAGGGGCTTCCCTGAAGATTATGACCACCTACTCCTCCCTGGAGGTTGGGCATTGCTGAGCCGGGCTGGGCTCAGGGTGGAGCTAGGGCTTCCTCAGAGTCCTCCCTACACATTAGCTGCTTCTGCTCTCTACCCCCTCACCAGTCCCCCAGGGTGGGCAGCCCTACCAGGCTGTCAGGAAGGTTCCGTCAAGAGGCTGCTGCCTCTCATGGTGGGCATGGTGCCCAGACACCCCTCGAGGTCCTTGGAGAAAGGGCACTATGGTTCCTGGCTTCTGTTAGCCCCACCTAACCAGCTGAGTTGCTCTGCTCGTGAGTACTTTTCAGGCTTCCTATTATTCTAACTGCCCACTTTGCCCTATCTGCCCTGATGGCAAAGCCAGGGTGACAGAGAGCGGCACTCTGGAGGCACTGCTGAGGCCATCTCACAATCTGCTCTTGGCTACTGTGTGTGATATGAGTGAGGAGAGGGAGATCCTCATCATGTCAGCCTGAGGCTCCTGGTGAATACCAGGCTATCCCAGAGGCACCAAACTCTCCAGGGAGACCTGGGCCCCAGGCTCCTCATTACTCCAGACCCTGCCTTGCTGGGGAATTCAGAGCCAGCAAAGCCAAAGGCCAATACCCAGGACAGGTGGAGGCCAGAGGTCTGAGCTGAGTGTCCTGCCTGGTGTGGAACATGTGATTGTGGCATGCATGTCCAGGAGCACGTGGAGTCCCTCTGACCTATCCCCATCCCCAGCAGGCCTTTTGTGTTGCAAGGCGAATCTTCTGAGACCTTGTGACTCATCTGTGCCCGCAGAGCAATGTACTGTTTCCTATCCTCTGGACACAGAGATGTCTTGTACCATATAAAATCTGAAGAGGTTCCTTGAACAAACACTTTGCATTGACACTTTTAAAATTCCTGTGAGTGTAATTGTCTTTAAATCACCTGAAAGTAGAATAATCATTTTTCTACATACTATTATTCAAAGAAGTTGTTAATCACTTGGGCTTAGAACATCCACCCAGAAATAGGATCTCACCAAGATCTGAGCCACACAGGTCAGGGAGCCTGAGGGCTGCAGCTTCTCTTCACCTGGGGTTCCCTCTCAGTGATTCATGAGAACTGGGAGCCACTGATGACTAGAAGCTTCACACGCTCCCAGTGAGGCAGTTCAGTGACCAGGTGAATAGAAAGAAGTCAGGCACAAACAGTGAGTTCCACATCTAGCAAATCACACACCAGACAAAAGGAGTCTATGGGGCTGGAAATCAGGGCATGCTCTGGGGAAGGGGCGGGTGGCTGGTCACCAAGGAGGTGATGCGATGAAGTAATTATAATCCCAAGGTCCTGTTGGGAGTCCAGGGAGCCCCAAGCACCACCCCTCTCACACCCTGGTTCTCTGTGCCCTTTGCTGGGGAAATCTGCAAAGGTCTCACCTGATGCAGGCTGAGGCCTTGAAAGCTGTTCATCCTTTGTGAAAATCAAGACCATAGCAGCTGTTTATTCTCTTCAACAGGGTGAGGAGGTTGATCAAGTGAGTAAACAAGCAGAAAACCACCCCCAGCCTTCAAGATATCTGTGGTAGAACCTGCAGAAGTATTTAAGAGTGGGGTTTTTGGCATTTGAAGGATGAGTAGCTAAATTATGACTTATGAAGAAAGTATTGCAATGGGATATGATTATTTGAAAAGAGCCTGCAAACTGACTTAGCTCTTGAGGAATAATGTTGATCTAAGTGAAAACAGATTGCCGGAAGTCACGCAGTGCAAGACCCAGTGAATAAGGTGGATGAGGACATGCCACAGTGTTTTAATTTGACAGACACTGGGTATCTGAAGGGATACAAGACCGGGTGTTGTAATAATGGAAGGTGAACTGTTCACCCATTTCTCAGGTCGTTTTTTTCACACATCATTTCTTAAATAATAAACCCTTAGGGTTCATGGCAATGTTGGTAGGTAGAAACTTAGCTTGCACCAGGGTCAGAAACATGATCAACATCACCTTGATGCTGGATCCTGATTGCCATACTTTTTGGCTTGAGGAGAAGTGGGTGGTTTCCACCGAGAACCCAAAACTTTGTCTCAGGATCATAGTCACAGACCCATGCTTCATCTTCTGTGATGACATTTCTTAGAAAGCTGGAGTCTGAAGTGACAAGATCACACAGCTCCAGTGAAAGGCGTTGTTCACGATCCATGACTTACGATGTGCTTTAAAATACTCTTTCTTTCAACTGTCCTTCATAAGTGACTGCACTGAGCAAGCTGAAACTTGTCACACACTATCACTATGGTACAACAGACTGCTTCTGTAATGAAGATCTTGCCTTTGCATTGAAAGGTGCTCAGCAGCCACAGTCACCATATTTTTTTTAAATCTTTATTGGTACATTAAATATACATATCATGATTGCACTCCATAATGGGGATTTGTACCAGTATAAGACACAACTTAATTCTCATTTTTTCCCATAGCCCTACCCAAGTCACCATATTTTTGATCATATCTTGTAAGCATTGTGACAGACATGAGCAATGTAAAAATAATAAGGTAAGAATTGTGAGTGCGTGGCGCCTCATGTTGATCCAAATTGTATGGTTTTGCTAACACAGAAAAGGGCAAAGGTCCACAGTGGGCAGCCAGGTGGTGGGATCCAGGTGAGCCCAGGTCAGGGCGGGTGCTGGGGAGGCAGCACAGGCAGGGTCAGCCTGGGAGGAGCCTGGGACAGGGGCTGAAGAGGCCTCTCACTCACAGTGGGGTGAGCAGAGCCGGCAGTCTAGGCTGAGCTTCTTACTCAGGATTATAATAATTAAAGAAACAAAGATCAATGATACTAACATTCTCCAAAATGATGATGGAGAAACTAATTACTGAGAAAAAATTTTTTGAGATAATGGAGGATGAGGTGTGTGCACATAAATATTTTTCCTTTTAATCAATTGTGATTAGGAGAGCCAGTGCCTGGAGCTGAGCCCTGGTGAGGAGATGTTGGCCTTTCTCTGCCATCCTGGCCATTACTTAACTAGGGGGCTGATGGCAAGAAACAAATCATCGCTGGTTCATTTTATGGCTCATTAAGCAAGCATAGCAGACACCCATTATTGCTTTTTGGCATTAAGGAGATTTTGAAACGTATGCATTGCTAATGACACTGGAATTAGCAAAGGTCAGAGCGAACATTAATGGAATTCTTAGAACATTAATGGAATTCTTATCTGCACAGCCTAAGTGGATCCATTTCCTCCTCCTGGTAATGGTGTGAGTGCTATTAAAAGCAAGGCTGGAACCCACACAATGAAGGATGGGGCTGGATGAGGGACCCAGAGCAGCCTGAGGTACAAGCCCCCACCCAGGGTCCTTGGCGGTGGTGGGGGGTGGGGTGGGGTGGGGGTGAGTGGGAAGGTGGGATCCCACAGGCAGAGCGGGATGTTCCTACCTGATGTTCTGCCCCGCCTCGGGGGGGGGGGTGTTCCACAGAGTATGGGAAGGATGGACCTAATGATTGTTTTCAGCAGAATAGGGCTGCAGTGAGAGCTTGCTAGGATGTGGGGAGGAATCCTTATGGAGCTCTGACCCTGAGCTCCAGGATGCCCTGTAGGCGCCATGGCCCCTTAAAGACCCATGGGCATCTGCATGTCCCTCAGATGGAGTCCCCAGCCCCACCCTGTGACCCCTATGAGCTTTCCTTCAAGAGGACAGTGGCAGATTGAGTTGCCATCTGTGAATGCCACTTGTGCCCCTCAGCTGCAGCAGCCTGGAAGATCAGGGTTGGTTCAGAGCTGCCAGCTGCCTGAAGTTCCAACCCCTGCACCCTCGCTTTCAGGTCAGGACCAAACAGGCTCTCCAACCTGCTGCTCAGGATGCCCAGGAACGGCCTTTGGCTTGGTACCTCTGCTTCTGGCCATATCCAGGGTATGGTGTCATTGTAGAGTCCCTAGGCTGACCTGCCTATCGCAGGCCTCTAACATGTAGCCTCCCTGTGATGTCATTTGGAGGTCTTTGTTTTCACCAGGTGCCCCAAAATATCTGGCTAGAAATTAGGAAGAATGCATATATTAGACCTGAGAAAACTGTCAGACTGAAAGCCTGCACGCTGGCAGGAGGAAGGCAACTTCTCTCCCATCTGCTAGCTATGTTTTATCAGCAAGTGTCCCAAAGCCCAGTCAGGTAAGCATTGTTAAACAGGGCTGAGGATGGCAGTGCTCGCTGTCCTCAGAGAGAAGCTACTCACACTTAGCCGTGGATTATGCTACAACCTCGAGCCTGGTGGGCAGGTTCTGACCACTGTAGGAAGCTCTTTTATAAGGTGTATGCTATATGAGGGGTCAAAAGGAAACTAGAGCCTACTTCCTACCTGAATTCACGTACTTATGGCAATGGGGGTATCATTTGGCCACGCCTCAGGACACCCACAGAACTCACTCAGACATTATGGTTGTGCAAACTATGGGCTGGCCTCTGCTTGCTTCAGTCTTGGGGCCCTGGGCTTCTGTGCAGCCTGCAAAGTCGTGGTGACAGGCAGCTCCAGGATATCTTACTTATGTGGACCCTTTTGTCACACTGCCATGAGCCTGCTGGCACGGGTGGGCCAACATGGTATGGACACCTGCCTTTGCTGTGCCTTCACAGCAAAGTGGGGCCTCCACGGCCCCATCCTAGCTGGACTTTTGACACTAGGTGTCATATCAGCTCCATGGGGAAAAGAGAACTGGGGGGCACACATGCACAGGCGCAGACTCTCAAACAGGTAGAGCACCCACAGGAGTGAGGACCACAGTTGATGGGA
Source organism: Petromus typicus (assembly GCA_004026965.1). NCBI lineage: Eukaryota > Metazoa > Chordata > Mammalia > Rodentia > Petromuridae > Petromus > Petromus typicus. The sequence continues at coordinate 67,909 of PVIR01003844.1, read as the reverse complement.
CCTCTCTGGACATCGCAGTTCCTCTGATGGGATTTGCTCTGAGCACGGTAGTGTGAGAACCACTCACAGTGCCCTTTGGGGCAGGATGTGCCCGCTGTACATGAGAGTCCTGCTGAGCACCTCACTCCAAGCCCTGGATCAATGATGAGGGTGTCAGGGGGACAGACGGCCTTCTGAGAGGAAGACGCGTGATGGTCACACACTGGCCTGAGACAAGTGCCCTGTGCCCTTCCTAGCTGGAGTGCTGCCTCCTGGGGTAAGAAGAGCTGAGTCAGGGTTGCAGCACACCTGGCCATGGCCAGAGGAGGCTTCTGGTCCTCATCTGCAGCTCCTCAGAAGAGCACATCCCGGCTGGGGCGCAGAAAGTGTCTAGCCAAGGATGGTAGCTCCAGGCTCATTGGCCAGGCTCTGGGAATTGAGAATCCCTCAGACTAGCCTTATTCTGAACAGCCTTATAGCATGGACCCCAGCTTCCTCCAAGAAAACCCACCGTTAAGCTCATGATTGGAATGACATGGTCTGCATAGGAGACCCACGTTGTCTAGTCCTGGGACCCTGAGTCAGGAAGGCATCTTCAGCTACACAGCTTGGTGACAGCAGTGTTGACAGCATGACAAAGGACACCCAGGAGTTCCTGTTGACTGATCACACCTTCCCACCAAGACCAGCTAGTGACCACTGGAGTTCATGTGACACTGAAGGTGGGCCAGTGGTGTGAGTCTGTCCCCAGTTCTCAAGGGACAGAAGGTTCTGGGTGCACCTGGAGTGGGTGACACCCTCAGAACCAGGCCCCTGCTCTCACCTGTGAATTTGTCCTTTGACTCTGTTATGAACTTTCTCTCTCCAGGGTAAAGGTTAGTTTTACACGCAGATGGTCACGAAAGACAGTGGCTAGGGAAGATGGGCTGAAAGGTGCCCTTGGCACTATGCATGAGGTGAAGGAGCCCTTGGCTGCCTGGATCACTGATTTCCTCATCTACCTAGTACCCAGGGCTGGGAGTTTCTTACTTTTGTTTTGCTGATGCAGCATTACTGGGTGATCTTCCCGCATGTGGATGGAGGAAGGACTCAGCCTCACTATTCACACGCATGCTCCAAATATCACTTGAGAAACAGCTCGAATTAGGTGTGGATGTGAACACAGGGGAGATTATTCTCTCCATTGTCTGATGCTTAGATGTCTGGGTTCTGGAGGTGACCCAGACCACGTGGATCTATGAGTGTGTGCACGACAGAGCTGGGATAGGACTTGACCTGAGAACCTCAGGCTGTGTCCTTCATGTGCATAAATTCACACCGACACCCTGGGCAGGTGTGGGGGATGCATCTCCTCCTTACGCTGTGGGACCCGGGTGCCTGGGTGAGGCTGCCCCTCCAGAATACCTGTCCTTCTGGGGAAGTGACAGGCCCAGTGGAGCACACCCTGCAGCCACTTCCAGAACCGCTGGAGAATGAAGCCAAGTGGTGAGCAGAACCCAGCAAGGAGGGGAGGGCACCCAGGGAGTCGCTGACATCTCCAGGCCACTTGGCTGACAAAGCTAGCCTTCATTATTCTTTCACATTCATCTTGCCTGACTTTGCCTGGCATTGGTTCTATTAGCTGTTGTTGTAGTTTCTGATAGAGTTCACTGGCCCAGAACTCACTGTATAGCCCAGGCTGGACTTAAACTCATGGAAATCCTCTTGCCTTGGTATCCCAAGTGCTGGGATTACTGGCATGAGCCATCACACCTGGCAAAATCTCTCATTTGGTGTCATGTGAGGGTGATATACTTCCAGTTTACATCAGAGAAATTCGAGGCTATAGCAGGAAAAGCGACTTTTTACCCTGGAAAGAGGTAGGGCAACCTCCGTGAGCTCCCACAGTCTCAACTGCTCACCTAGTGGCTTTTCTTGCAAGCTCGAATGAACAGGGGGCTCCCAAAGGAAATTCATTCAATGCAGACAGCAGGGCATTGCCAGCAAGAATTCTGCCCTGTAGGTTCACGTGGGAAGAACTGCATCCTTCTCATACCACTCCGTTTTCATCACAGACCGTAGCACCCTCTCCACAATGGCCACATAGTCCTGTGTATGCCCCAGTCGGGCAACTAAATATAAAGCTGCAGAGAGACTTCATTGTGCAGGTGTTCCTCTGGCTCTGTTATTTTTCTCCCTATATTCCTCTTCCTTGACCCTCTCAGGTCTGTTTCAGCATTTTGCAGCATATGCATCCATGTGGGGCCCCAGGGAAGGCCAGTTTGGAAGAAGGTGGAGCATACATCAGACCACTGAGAATCCTGTTTAGATGTGAAGGTTGTTGGCAACAGATAGCTTGGGGCTGATGGCAGAGACTTCCTATTAGAACTTTGTCTCATTGGCTCTCTCCAAACAAAAGTGAAGAAGAAATGGAGAGAGTCCTAGACACACATGAATTGCTAAAAATGAACCAAAATCTTGAACAATTCAATAATGGGCAATGAAATTCAGGCAGTAATTTTTAAAAAATTACCAACCAAGCTGGACTTGGACTCGCAGCTGAAGTCTATAAGAACTTCAAGGAACATCAAGCATCAACACCCTTCAAACATCCTAATGAAATTGGGAGGGAAGCATTGCTTCCAAAATCATTCTTGGAAGGTAGCATTGTCTTGATCCCAAAACCTAATGAGGTACAGTCAAAAAAGACAACTCCCGGCCTGTTTCTCTAATGAACATAGATACTAAAATCCTTAGCAGGACATTGGCAAACAGAATGTGAAAAATCATGAAAAGCATCATATGCTATGACAAAATAGGTTCCATTCTAGGGAATCAAGGATGGTCCAGCACATGAAAATCAGTAAGTACAATTCATTACATAAACAGAAACAAATACAAAAATCATATATCACTTCAAAATATGCAGAAAAGGCCTTTGACAAAACATCCATTCATGATAAAATCCAATATCCATTCATGTTTTAAAAAACCCTGTTGAAAATAGGGTATAGATATAGAAGGTATATATTTCAATACAATGAAAGCTGTTTATGAAAACTGTACTGTCAATGTCGTATTAAATGGGGAAAAGCTGAAAGTTTTCCGTTTAAAATCAGAGATGAGACAAGGACATCCTTTTGTTGCCACTTCTATTCAATACAGTTCTTGAAACATCAGAGCAATCAGGCAAGAGACAGAAATAAAAGAGATACATATAGGAAAGGATAAAGACAAAATATCAGTATATGCAGATTACATGATCCTTCAGTTATAAGACCCAAAAAAACTCCACCAAAGTAATCCTATAATTGATAATAAAATTCAGCAGTGTAGTAAAATATAAAATAAATACACAAAAATCAATAGTATTTCTATACATTAACAATGAATTCAGTAAAAAAAGCAATTAGGAAAACAATGCCATTCAACAAAATTAAATACTTAGGTATTAACCTAACTAAGGAAGTGAAAGACCTCTACAATGAAAATGACATTAGATTAAAAAAGGAAATCAAGGAGGACATCAGAGAGTGGAAAATATCCCCGGTTCATGTATAATTAGAATCAACATAATCAAATGGTTATCTTTCCAAAACTAATATGTAGGTTTGCTGCAGTTCCAATCAAAATACAGGCATCATTTCCCACAGAAATAGAGGAAACAAACCTAAAATTTGTATGGAATCAGAAGAGAGCCAGAATAGCAAAAATGATCCTGGGCTACGAAAAGCAAAGCAGGTGGCATCACACACTCAGGCTTGAAGTTTATTATAAAGCTATAGTGTTTAAAAACAGCATGATATTGGCATAAAAACAGGTGTATGGTTCCATGGAATGGAAGAGCAGAAGCTGAAACAACCTCAAGCATATACAACTGTTCGATCTTTGATAAAGGCACCAAAAACATACAGCAAAGGAAAGAGGCTCTTTAATAAGTGGTGTTGTGGAGACTGGCTATCCACATGCCTAGACCCATATGTCTTACCATCTACTAAATTAAAATAAAAAAGAATCAAAGATCTAAACATTGAAGCAGAAACAATCTACAGGAAGATAAATAAGTGCAACTCTTAAGACAGAGAAGTAGGCAAAGACTTTCTCAACAGAACTCCCATAGTGTAAGAAAAAAACACCGGAAGGGATCGTATCAAATAGAAAAGCACCAAATGGGATCATATCAAACAGAAATCTTCCTCACAACAAGGTAAACAAGTGACAGAGTGAAGAGATGATCTATAGAATGGGCAAAAATTTTTACCAGTTATTCCACAGACCAACGACTAAGAATATATAAAGAACCCACACACACCAAATTAGACTGTGTCAAAATAAAAGACCCAGTCCAAAAACGGGCAACTGAAATGAATAGACACTTCACAGAAGAAATACAAGTAATCAGTAAATAGTCAGTGAAAAATGCTTAACAGCATTATCCATCGGAGAAATGCAAATTAAAACTATACTGAGATACTGGCTTACCCCATAAAGAAAGGTCATCAACAAAAACCTAAAAATAGTAAATGCTAGCAAAGATGTGGGGGAAAAGGAACTCTTATTATATTGTTGGAGGGAATGTAAACTAATGAGACCACATTGGAAATCCGTCTGGAGAGTCCTCTAAAAATTACAAGTAGATATTCCATGTGACTCAGCTATCCCCTTTCCATGTATCTTGCCCCAAAAGTTAAAATCACCATATTACAGCGATCTCCACACACTCATGTCTGGAGTGGTACAACTTACAATAGCTAGATTTTGTAAACAGTGTGTATGTGCATCAAGATAAACAGATGAACAGATAAAGGAATGCAGTATTTGTACACAATGGAGTACTATGCTGTCATAAAGAAAGATAAACTTCAGGAATTAGTAGGTAAATGGATGCAACAAGAACACCGTAAGTGAAATAAGACACACAAACTCAAACATTACATGGTTTCTCTTCTATGAGAAACTATGTATATGTGTATGTGTACATATATGGGAGAAGTTAAAATGCTTCCTCAAATTATATATTGCTTTAAAAATATTTCAATACATATGCTAATTTGTTTCATGTATGCCAAAAATTTATCTTAGTTCATTGAAAGAGTTTGTGTTATCTGTTGGATTCTTTTTTGTAAGAATCTTTGTGGTTATATCTTGCACTTCAAAGATAATGATACCCAGTATAACTATTGTTATTCTCTTATTTGGTTATGGAAATACATTTTGTTTTTCCATAAAGTGAAAAGGGTAGAATTAATATTTTTCTAAGTTGGAAAAAGGAAGAAGGAAACAGATGATCTGAGGTGAATGGTCTCCCAGAGCCCCTGTATCTGTGTTCCTGGGATGGGATGGCCAGCGTCACCGTGTCCTTGTTCCCAGGGCAGGTGCTGGAGGTGCTTCGTAGGTGACCCAAGGGTGGGGATACATGGTTAAATACAGCATTTCAGAGTCTCTGCTTTAGTGGAATGATAAGGCAGGCCACCCCAGCAGCACTGCTACTGTCCTCACTAGTGACTTCTCCACCTTGCCATATCCATCTCCACCAGGGCAAGCACCACTTATCCAGGAAAAGCCAAAAGAAAGAAAAGAGGGAAATTCTTGGGGCAATGACTTAGCCACAAAGTATAACCTCTACTCCTCCTTTCCTGTTGAGTGCTAGTCCTCCTAAATTTTAAATGGATATATGGTCACCTGAACTCTCCATATATTCATTTCCCAGCCTATGCCACTGGCACAGGTTGGCAACTAAGTTACAGACAATGATGTGGAAATGGGAGTGCTATCCAGTGACTTCTGCGAACCTCTTTCTAAGCTGGGTATTGAGCAGATGTGAGGGCTGGAGCTCCAGCAGCCACTCTGGGAGGGGTATAGGGGTCACGAGTTGGGAGGTTGGGGTGGAGGGACAGAGTGTTCCTGTTTTGAAGACGCTGTGAGCTTCATGCTTGCCATGGTGCCACCTCCACACTTCCTGTGCCTGGAAGAAAATTCTCCGTCTGGTTTCAGCCACTGCTATTTTTGGTTCTGTTTACACAGCACAACCTGACCATAGGGACTACAAATACTAGGCAGGCTGCTGTGTCACGAGGCAGGCTCTCCTCAGCCTGATGTCCCGTGCCTACATCAGCACCCCTGTTCCATGGGGCCCCTCTGTGCCCAGACTCTGCCAGGTCCCCACAGGTCACAGTGTCTCCCTTGGTCCTCTTCATATTGTGTGATGTTGTCTATTTCTGTAACGAATCCCTCTCTACCCCAGAACAATTGTTCTGACCTTACAGTTTCTGACAAATCAACTGACAGGCATCCACTGTTCACCAGTGGGAGCCCAGGAGCCAAAGTCTACCCACCAGGTGATATCCCTGCCTGGCTCTCACTGGATCCTTGTGGCCTGGTGTGCACAGGCAGGCTGGCAGGCAGAAGCCTCCAGGGACGACTGTGGGAGGGGCAGGGCAGCTGTGCACAGGGCTCCTCACAAGCCTCCTCCCCTCATGCTGTGGTCCAGTGGCCCACTGAGGAGGGAGCCATCGCCTTAGCTTTGCAGGTAAAATTGAAGAGAGCGCTGCCAGTGCACCAGGCTCATGGCTGCCCTTGTAGCTGAACTGTGTCTGCTCTGTGTACTGGCTGTGAAGGTAGCAGCAGAGTCCTGCCCTCGGTGCCCTGCGAGGGGCACATCTGTGTGCGAGGCCAGAGCTCCATGTGGGTAGAAAGAGCTCAGCCCACGCCAGAGATAACCCCGTGGGCATACAGTGCTGGGCTCTGACAACAACACCGTGCAAGGACAGCAGGCCCGGCCAGGCCCAGAGAGAGCCCGGGCCATGGGACGCAAAGCACAACCAGATAAAAGCTGCTGAGGAAACCCTGCTCAGACTAAACCTTCAAAAAGGGCAGATGTTTTTCCCACACCTTCTGTGTCACCACAGTCAAGTCACTGGCTGTGAACCCTGAGGCTGACAACCCCGCGGGTGGACGTCAGGCTGTGCTGGACATGGGCCGGTCCACCTCTCACAGTGGGCTGAGCGTCATCCTTCACGTAACAGCACCAGATCCTGGCGATGCCTCCAGCAATGTTTGTTTCTTCTTTAATTACATCCTGGAAGCAATACTGCCCTTGTGGACTCTCCAGGGCAGTAGAGTGGGCTCAGCGGCAGTGCTGTGAACTGGAGACTGCAGAGGCGGTGTCCTCATTCCAAGGGAAGTGAGGAGCCATCCCCTGACCATGGTCCCTTCCTTGCCTGTGGGTCAGTCTTGGGAGGATGCTGGCTTGCCATGGGGTCACAGGCCCCCACACCGGCACTTTAAATCCCTCCTCTTCTGCTCTGGGGAGGTCTTGAGAAGGGACAGTCCAGCCCACACATTTGCAGAAGTGACCACGGTGGTCTGTGATGGGGTAGAGTCATTCATCAGGGTTCAGTCCAGACTACAGAGCCATGAAGTTCCTGGGGTTCTGGAAGTCAGGGGGATTGCTCCCCCAACCCACTGTGCCTCCCCTGACAGAAGACACAGGGACAGAAGTTCAAAGAGGAACGAAGATACTTGGCTGTGTGCTCTCCTGGCCATGCCCACTTGCATAAAGCCCCGGGCCAGGGAGGTGGGTGCAGAGATCTGGTCATGGACAAAAGTTCCCCCTTCAAAGACAGAAGGGGTATGGTAGGGTATGACACAAGTCCTGTCATCTTAGGCCTGTTGACAAAAGGAGTCATTGTCCGTGTGGGTTGGCATTAGGGTCCTCTCCTTATTGGCAAGAAGGGTCAGTTTTTGTGTACGATGCTCCATCATGAGAAAGATCAAATGCAACTTGTTCTTTTTTTTTTTTCTTGAAAGCAGTACCGCTCCAACCCCTGTTGAAGGCTACAAGACTCATCCCACTTTAACAACCTTGTTATCTGTTAGTTCCCTGATTGAATCATACAGCCAGCCAGGTGACTGGAAGCCCAGGGCTCCACTGCTCTTAGGATGGACCAGGGATGTCCGACCCACTTTCCATTGTGGGAAAGAAAATCAGTTGGCTCAGTGGAAGTCAGTCACCGCTGCCGAGCCTCCTTTCACAAGGAGAGACATTTTCTGAGCAAGGATACTGGATCACCGAGAAAGACTGATGCCCAAGTCCAGAAAATGACACTGGAACATCAGCCAAAGAGGTCCCATGAGACAAAATGGAGTCAGGGGACCTGGGTGGCGCTCAGCAGCATCAAATATAGAGACTACCTGGTGGGGACCTGGCCAGCAGCTGGCAATGGAGGGACAGCATCTTGCCCAGCACTAGAAGAAGGGAGTCCCCCATAGTGGCCACGCAGCAAAGAGCACAGGCCAGGCCTGCTGCAGAGAGAGACATGAGGGCCCAGCAGGAGCTCTCCTGATAGGACAACAGCTGATGATTGTGACCTTGAGCAGAGGGAACCTCCCTGCACGTCATACATTTTCAATGACTGTGTCCCTTGAAAGGCTTGCTGAAATCCTGACCCTTGAGTGGTGGAACTCAGACATGGAGCTGTGGGGAGGTGATGAGGTCCTAGGGGCAGGGATTGGTGTCTTTCCATGGTACACATGACGAGAGCGTGGTAAAGAACCAGCCCTCAGGGAACAGATGCAGAATCTGTCAGCACCTTGATCTTGGAGTTCTTGGCCCCTAGAACTGTGAAAAATAAATTTCTGTTGTTATAAGCTAGTCTGAGGTATTTTGTTACAGCACCAGAACAGACTGACATCCACCAAAATGGCCAAAAGAAGAGGAATATAAATTGTGAGAAGTAAAAGTTCTTAGCACAAATATTAGGAAATGTAAATGTGGTATGACTTCAAAGGAATATTGCTGCCTAACCCCCCCCCCAAAAAAAAGAATCCTCTTGATCTTAGTACTAGAAATATGTCCTGTCAGATGGCTCAGGGGAAAGTCAACCACATGGTCTCTGCACAGGGACCTGGGAGGGCTTAATCATGGTCACAGGGCAACATAAACATTTTGTCAGCTTCTAAACTAAAAATAATCACCTGATAAGAGTTGGGAGATAAAAGAGGGGGAAGAGATTGGGAAGGGGGGTAGCAGTCTCCTCAATTATAGATCAGAGACCACCAGAGGCTTAAAAGGAGCAAAGAGACAGCTTTGAGGTTACAGAGGGAAGTAACAGACACTCTTGTAGCAACCAACATGGCTGCCACTGATGCCTGGATGGGGAGGAGGGGGCTGAATCTTGTCTCCTGGGCATACCTGTACAAGTGCGGATATCTACTCACTTCTGTCTTGTTTCAGTGGTTCCATCTACCCTGGTGACTGTAGTCCAGTTATAGTGTCCCTGTCACCCTGGTGGCTATGCTTCTCCATTTATTGGTGCCTTTTCCATTTCTTCTCATTTGCTGAGATCCTCTCACGGTGAGGCCGTGTAAAACAGCTTTTATTAAAATTCATTTATTCCCAAGCTCTTAGATAGTGTTATAAATATTGGTTTAAAACATTAAGAGGGATTATTGATAAAAATATAAAATAGGAAATGCTTCCCAAGGAAATCTCATCTAAAAATAAGCTTGTCTCCACTTGCGGGGACGTTGGGACCTGTGTCAAGGTGAAGGTTGTTCTTATGCCTCTTCTGTAGTATTCCCAAGAATTAGCCAAGAGCAGATTTTTAAAAATCTGTAACAATGGAGTGCAAGCACCTCAGAAGAAATGTGCAGATAAACAGGTGTTCTAGCTAGGGAAAGAAAAGTTCTCCATAAACAAGATAAACCAAGTCTGAAGGTGCTGCCAGTGTGCATTTGTGGATGCCAGCATGGACACTAGTTGTCTTAGAAAGGCCAGGCTGAAGGGTCCTGTATATGTTTTTTTTGTCTGCGTTGATCCCCTTGACCTTGGAGAGAGTCTGCCAGCTGAATTATGAGGGAAAGGTGAGGAAGCCATTCTTATCTCCGATTCCTTTTACCAAGGACCACGCGCTGTGACACCAATCAGTTACAGTGAAGAACAGGCCCAGTCAGCTTCATACGCTCTTGGTCTCATTCTCCACTTACAACTGTGGAAATTGCATCACAGCGTTAACATCCCAAAATTGTAATTAATTCTAATTAGCCAATAAAATCTTATTGTACTATAATCTTGATTGACCAGAACCCATATGGTCATAATTACATGCTGCCTTCCAATTTTAAAAAAGAAAGGTCAAACAGAGATAAAATGGAAAGCCAAATTGTAATACACATCCCAGCAGCACTCTGGGCTTGGTGTAAATCAACCTTGGGCTCACACTGCCCTCCCTGGAAGGCAGGACACATTTAAATGTCCTGGGGTCTGCTCTATCTGACTGACCTCTTCCCTCTTGGACCCATTCACATGTAAACACTGGGCTATTGGTCTGATCACCCTTCCTTTAACTGTTTTGCTGTCTCTCACAGCTCATCTCAGGTAAAAGGTGACTCTTCCTCTGTGGGACATACTTGGATCAGGGCCCTAAGCCCTCTGACTAGTCCTGACCTTGGCTTGTTCTGTCTGGCATTAGCAGGAATCCTGCTGGGCCAGTTTAGAGAAAATCCCCCACCCTTGATATTTGATCCTGTGCCACACCCCACCTAGCCTATCTCTGGCAGAAAAGTTGTCCATTCTCTCTACCAGAGCCCCAAACAGAACATGATTTCCTTCTGGTGATTTCCCACTCCATCCCTTTGTGGGAATGGCTATACATCCCCACTTCTTTTGTGTACTCAAAGTTGAGCAACAGGGCTCACCTCTACAGAAGCCCTTGAATAGATTCACTTGTGCCACCCTTACCTGGAGAGTATTTTAATAGGTATTAGAACAGGGTACCCCCCCCATACTAAGGCGCACACCGCACACGCAGTTCCCTGATCTCAGGAAACACAACCGGATGACAAGCTGGAATGTCTGTGAATGCTGCATGGGGCTAAGGGACATTAGCAGCAAGTCTGGATAGGGACAATCCTGCTTTTCCAGAAACCACTTTGCCTCTCCCAAACACCTCCTCCACCCATCCCCTTCCCCATCCTGGGAAGGAGAAGCGAGTCACTCAGGACCGGGATGGGTTGAGAGTAAAGTCACACACCTCAGCTTGCTCTGGCCCCTTTTGTCCACCTGCTCTAGGGCCTGTTGCCTCCTCTGCAAGTGACCTCCCTACTTCTGCTGTGAGCAGCTGGCTAGCTCCTGGTCAGTTCCCTGCGGACTGTGGACTGTTTCCTACTACACTCAGAGAGGCAGAGCCCTGTGCAGAGTGACCACAGGACACTCCTGTCATCCTGGGCGCCACGGGATACTCTCATCATCTCTGGTCCACTCCGGAATGGTGGACATCTCTGGTCAATCTGAACAGCCTTGGTCATCGAGGGAGACCCTCCCTGGTCATTCTGCACAGCCCTGGTCACGGCAGGGTATCCTTCATCACTCTTGGTCACCGTGGGGCACCCAGGTCCGGCCGAGGGCTCAGCCCCAGCGTAAGAACGAGGGCAACCAGGAGGGAACTGGGGAACGCGCTGGGAATGTTCAGGACAGACTACTAGCATTTCTTTTAAAACTAGGATTTATGACGTCTTGCGATGAAGGAAAACCCCACGACTACGCAGCTGCACAGACCCAGAGACTGCAGCAGTACACTCCCACCCAGTCCGCACAGAGAGGGCTCCTGCGCACGCGCAGAGCAGCGGGCCCAGGAGCGCGGCCCCCCAGAGCAGAGGGGTGGAAGCTACTGCGCACGCGCAGATTGGGAAACCCGAGAGCTACGCTCTCGGGACGGTCCAGTAGCGGGGGCTTGAAGAGACTCGGGAGGCTCTTTCTTGTGCAGTCACTAGTAACTTCGTTAAGGGGCGGATCGAAACCCTGGTCGGCCGAGCCTAGGGGTGGATCCCTTGAGGGCGAAGAACTCTGGGAGCAGGCGCCCAATTTGCGAGGCTCGCGCTAGTACAATACAGACGACGGGCCGCGAAGCGGCGGGACAGGAACTGCGCAGGCGCGATGCCGGTGCGAGGCGGGCGGGGCGGGAGAAAGGCGCTGCGCAGGCGCACGAGTTCCTGTTCCCTGTGGCCTCGGGGCGCTGAGGGCCTTGTGCATTCTTTTGTGTAGGTTGGTCTTGGCTGCCGCTGGCATTTTCTCCGGACGGCAGAGTCCGAGACCTGCGTATTAATGCGCACGAGTGGCATCGTGCCTTTGGCAGGAAGGTGGACCTCCTGGGTCCCTGGGGAATCTGTGCCTTTTAGACCCGGACTGTTCCTCTCTCCCCATCCTCTGTTGCTTATAGCCTCCACCCCAACCCTCTCCAGGGCCACCTGCTGTGTCCCTTCTTTCCTGGGGCTGTGTGAAAACTTCCATAACAATGAGTTGGGGCACCATGTGTGTTTTGGGCCAATGGTTTTTGCTTTCATTCTGGTGGGAATCCTAGGGATATGCAGAAGTGCAGAGACCATTGATGTGTTTCCCTAGTATTTTTAAGACACTTAGGTGTTCACTACACCCACAGTGAAGCTGTTGTTGGCGCCAGGTCCGCTGTTTTGATCTTTCTTGGACTTGGAGTAGTGCTGTGGGGTGCCTGGTGGCCAGATGGCCTGTGCAGCTTATCCTTGGTGACCAAAGCCCGAGGAATAGCCTCATCTTGAGGACACCACACCAGGCAGTGTTCGGACATTTCTGTGGGGTCAAGATGAGACAAGGAGGGCCAGGGATTTAGCTTAGTGGTTCTGGTGCCTGTCTTGCAAGCGCAAGGACCTGGGTTCAATCCCCGGTAACCACATACAATACTGGGTGTGGAGACTCACGCCCAGCAGCAATCAGTACCACATACCACAGTGCCAGGCGTGAGGTGGCTCAGGCCTGTAATCCCAGCACTCGGGAGGCAGAGGCTGGAGAATTGCTGTGATGTAAGTTCAAGGATGAGTTCAGGGCCAGCCTGAACTACAAAGCGAGACCCTGTCTCAAAAAAAAAAAAAAAAAAAAAAAAAAAAAAAAAAAAAAAAAAAAAAAAAAAAAAAAAAAGATGAGACAAGGAACGGGGAGTTTGGTGGCCAGAAAAGACTGAGGGGCTGGCCCAACAGTGAGCAGATCTACTTGAGCAGTGATGGCTGAACCCCTCTGGCTCATACCCAACCTCTGTAGCATAGAGAAAGGTCTCTTGCTGGGTAAATGGGTTAGAGGGGCCCAGGCAGCTGGTGTTCAACTGGGAAGAGAAACTGGACCAGGCACTGTCAGCAGGTGTCAGCTTCCAGGATGGTGCAGTTGATCCTGAGCCTCGCTGGGCCTGTGTCCTCTGGGACACCAGGCTGCCATACTGGGAGTGGGTTTTGCAGGGTTCTTCCCTGTCAGCAGTGCTCTGCTGAGTGAAGACTCAGAACTTGCCTCTGTGTGTGGCTTACTGGTATCTATGGAGGGAGCATGCCAGATGCCTCTGCACACCACAGAGGACCCTGGAAAGCTATGCCCAGGTGAACTGCCCTTCTCCGTCTCTATGCTTTGTCCTTGGTTAGGCCTCTCTCGCCTTCACCGGCACATGCTACGCTCACACTCATGTGCCTGGTGTCCCTTCCACACTATTGCTTCCACATGCTAGGAGTTATCCTGCTGTCTACACACAAATTCTGTTCCTTTCCGTTGATGGACATTTGACTTAACTCTTGCTCGGGGATATTGGGAATACGGTTGATGCACATTCCTTTACCTGTCTTTTGAAAGCATGTTTTTTTTGTTTGTTTGTTTTTTTGGGTTTTTTTCTCCTCTCTTAGGAAGAATCTAGAAATGCAGTTGCTGGTCATTAGTTACAAAGTGGTTATATCCTCGTCACCATCTTATATTGTCAGGCTTGCTCCCTCTTTTAAAAGTATGTTGCTGGTGGGTGTAAAATATGTCCATGGTTTTTTTTTTTTTTCTAATCCCAATTTTCTTTTAATGCTTTTCTGTTTAATGTGCTAGAATAAGTATCTACTGCCTGAAACTGAGTGTAAGCGACATTAGCACTTAACTAATGCCTCAAATCTAGTGGGAGAGTTTGAGGCTAACCCTCAAGTGGAGTATTAGATTATCATCTAAATTATATGTCAGAGAGAGTGGGTGCAGCCTACTTGCAATTTGTTTTGGTTTCTAACTTAGAATGTTCATTTTAAGTTCTGGGAAGGAAATATGTCACCTGCCACAAATGCTGTCACCAGAATCTTTGACTTGGCTTGGTTTTATTGTTGTTTTAACCCTTTCCACAGGCCTGGTGTGCAGATGTCCTGCCCTGCCCCTGGTCAGGTTCTGTGCTCTGGATTCTAAGTGGCAGTGTGCCCTACACAGCCAGTGTTCGCCTGGGAGCTGACCTGAGATTTCTTAGGGCTGCAGATGCAACATATGGCTCTATGACAGATGCAGGACCTACAGTAGCATTTGCCCTGAGCCCACACGGAGCTTAGATGGAAGCTTGCAGGCTCACACTTCCCAGGAGATGGGTCCCAAAACCCATTTCCTGTGTGTCATGGAGGGGGGGTGTCCCATGGTTTCAGTTTCCTGACTGATGAGTGCTGAGAGGCCACATCTACATTCCCCACCCATTCCTTTTTTCTTTCCCGAGATAAGTAGCTGCATTGATGTTAAGCCAAGTACTGCCCAGAGTGGCACCTGTAGTTCCTTCATTGTTTTATTCAGCATGCAAAATACTTGTGTACATTTCTAAATCTTTCTTCTAAAGCAGAGGATTACCTTTCAACACAAAGTAATCACTCCTGGATTGAAAATCAGAATTGATTTGAAGACTACATGGCGGCCACTCTGACCTGTATCCCTATCTCCCTGGCCACATGTCTGCAGATTGCATCCTGGGCAGGTTCTCAGACTCACCCTTGCCTATGGGCTTGGGCTCTTGGGCCAAGGTCAGGAGCTCTGCTCACCCTGATGAGACTCTTGCAAGGATCCTCTTGCCTCAGCTCAGGCAAGAGAGCAGGACTGTTGTTCTGGTTTATGTCTGGATGTCCCCTGCAGCTTCATGTTCTCAAAGGTAGAACTTTGGGAGACTGATCGGATTCTGGGCCTTTATAGCTGACTTGCTATGAGGAGGTGGGCATCGGTTGCTGGGGGCGTGGCTTAGAGAAAGGTCTATCTTCCCTAACGGTCTCTTCTCGATCCCCTTTGCTTCCCCACCATCAGTCCCTGGAGCAGCTGTCCTCTGCCATGCTGTCCTCGTTGAACCAGTCAGCTGTAGGTGAGAAGCTCTACGTACCTTGAGCCAACATAAACTTTTGCTCTTATAAGTTCTGAGTGTCAAGTATTTTGTTTCAATGTTGAAGATAGTAGACCATTGTCCATCAGACTAACCAGAATCTACACTCCATGAGACACAGAATGCAGAGAGACCCCAGGAAATCTGACTTCAGCTACCTAAAACCCTGGCCTGAGATACCACTCTCTATTCCTTAGAGTGTCTAGGTTGGCCTGAGCGATTAAGGGCTAGCTGTGACAGTGACATAGCCCATGACATCTCTGGGAGAGACAGAAGAGCCAATGTAGCCTCTGGAGCAGAGCCAGATGCTCCAGCCTCAGTTGTGAGTGCACGGAAGGTGCACATAGGACCCTTTCCAGTTCTCAGCTGTACATCTGGATGTGAACTTGTCTTAGCAAACCCCAGGAGAGCACAGCAGGGCCTCTGCCTGCCCTGGCTCCGAGAGAAAGCTGCAATCACTTCATCAGCCAGCATTGTGCTGTAGAAAGGGACATACAAATCAGCTCTCTGTGCTCGCTGGGGGGAGAGGGCTGGGGAAGGGTTGGGGCACAGGTGGGGGGCCTGGGGCACCAAGAAGTCTGCTCCATCATCCTTTGCACCAGTGATGCTCTCTGTAGACCAGCTGCAGTCCTGGCGCAGTCTGATTGGAGCAGGGGCAAGGCTGAAATTGTGTCTTTAATCACCTTTTAATGTCCTTATTGAGCACTTTGTGATCATGCAGAGGCCTGCTGAGTGGGGTGGCTCAGCAAGAACCCTGGCCTGGAATAGCCCACCCTTTGGGGAGCAGAGCCCTAGAGTCAGATTTGTAGATATGAATTAAAGTTAGTGGTCAAGGGGATCAGAAGAAAATGTATTTGTACCTGAAAGGGACTTTTGACATTATACTGACACAAGGAAAGAAGTGGTATTCTTTAAGACATGATATGAGGTTATATCCTGTATGCACAGTTCTTACGCTTTGCTTACAGGTAGAAGGTTAATGTTCTGCTACACACTTTCCCCAGCTGCTCTGTGGCCTTTACAAAAACAATGGGAAAATAACCATAATTCTCAGGGACTCATCTCCAATACACCTTACACTTGTTGTGGTCTAAAGGCAGTGGGCAGAGAAATACGATCTCACTGGGCATGACTACAACATCCACGCTTAGTGACCACCTCCCAGGAGCTGAAGGAGAAGGCCAACTGTCTATGCGCAGGCTCCACTCTTTACTGCACTGTCGTATATGAACATGTTATTTTCTTTCCAAAATAAGATCACACTGTGTAGTCTGTTTTGTAATCTAACAAAACAAAATAAAAAACATAGATCTCTTTTTATTTAGTCTATGGGAAACAATTTTCTTTCCATCATGTTTCTTTTCTTTTCTTTTTTATGAATTCATGATGTACCAAGCAGAACCTGAATCTCTTAGGTTGACTCAGAAATTCCATCATCACTACTTTCTTCTTGCATTGGTCACACCACAGGTGATGTCTGGGAAGTTGACTTAGGATACTGACGTGTGAGTGAGGGTTGGAGTCTCAGTCTGGGGTCCCCAAAGCAGAGCTTGGCTGAGGAGTCAGGAGTCACGACACTCTGGTGTCCCCATCAATGGCACGAGGGTTTGAGGCTCAAACCCCACCCATCATTCGCTGCCAAGAATTGTTAATTCCCAGGTGAGTCCAGCCTTCAGAGGTCAGCAAAGTTTCCTATATCCCTGATTGCGGCCTCTGCCCCTGTCCAGAGCCGTGTATTAGGACTGCGTGGTTGCTCAGAAATAAGGGAAGGGTCTGGAGATGCCTCGGTGTCCAGGAGTGCCACACATCCTTCTGGAATGACAGCGATTCTGGGTCAGTTGACCAGAATAAAGTTCAAAACATCACATACGCGGTGTCAGTGACCAGCAAGCAGTAAGGACGGCGAAAGTGGTTCTCTCCAGGAGATGCCATGTAAGCTCATATATCCTCTCCTCCCATTCGCAGAGAAGCAAAACCAGTGTCAGTGATGATTTGATTGTTCAGCAAGAATATTTACTTTCCTGGCTGATCACTTCACAAAACACAGGGCACTAGTTTACTCCATCCCTGTTTGAGAAGCCATCTCTTCTCCACTAGCTCCTCTAGGGTGTCAGCCCTGCTTCCAGCAAAGGCTGGTGTCTGTGCAGAAGGGCATTGGCCAATGGAAAGGGGCTGGTGGAAAGTGTGCTTGCCCTTCCTCCCAGTGCCCAGAACACAGTGCCCTCTCTGACAGTTCCAGAGCCACCTTTTAGCTCTTTCCTTTATAATCTATGGCCAGCCCCAAAGAAAGACACCACTGCATTTATCATCTATCCTCTTCTACTTCCCTGGAATTGCAGTGCATTGGTTGTGAGAGGAACTTACCCAAATCATAGGAGTGAGGCCATATGTCCAACTTGTACATGAAAAGTTGATATCATTGATGAGTGGGGAGCTGTCCAACACTGGATGAGACTCCACTGTGGAAAGCAAGGGTCCCAGTCCTGTCCTGCCCTCAGAGAGCTGCCCATCCCCAAGGACACACTGCCCCATGACTTGGGGTACAGGGAAGTGTCAAGGAAAGGCCCACCAGCAGAGAAGGCATCATTCCTTGTGGATTCTCATAATGGAATGGCCACCTGCCTTCCAGCCTTCCTGGAGGTGGTGAGGAAGCTAGACTCAACAAGAGGAGTTACACCCTGTGCCTGGATCAGGGAACTGCAATTATCCAGTGACACAAGGACTGGAGGCCTATAGCTGTGACACTCAAGTTTTGGGGAGAGACCTGCTTAGGTGGGAAAGGAGTCAGGTGCTGAGTGTTCTGCACTTTGGAGGTAAGGAGAGCCCCTTCTCCTCCCCTCACTCCCATCCCTTCTGAGCCTACAGCAGGCCTGCACTCAACTGAGGGACTCCTTATAGACATGATCAAGACATGCCCCTGGAAGAGGCCATGGCAAGTGAAACCCAGGGATGTGGGTGGGTTGGGCAGCCCAAGGCCAGAGACCTGCACTGGAACCAATATGCTACTCCTAGTGAGAGTGGCCCTCTGGGGACAGGCCTGAGCATCCTGAACTAGGGTGGTCCCAGAGGCTCCATGAGGTGAGTTACAACCAAGGTCTGCTGGGTCTTTGGGGCTGGGCCAAATAAGAGTGTGGAAAGTTGTGTCCTGACTGTCACTGAATAGCATGCTTCCCACTTCTTGGCCTTCACACTGGCCTTTGAGATCCTATCCTGCAAGGGCTGCCCTGTGTGGATTTATCTTGAGTGAATGTCCTTACTACTGTGTCCCTGTGGGCCACTGGCATCTTAGCAGCCCATCCAGAGAGCTTTTAAATTTCTACACTACTGATCATCACAGCTCTTGGGAAAATTTTGAAAGACTTCTGGAAAGTTCTGGTTGAGTTTTCCTACTGTTCAGTGTCTACTTGGGAGATAGGATGGTGTTCTGGAACCTAGTCTGGCCCTCAACATGCCAATGAGGTGTCACCTCCTGAGGGACATGGAAAGAGAACACTGTGGTCTGCAGCAGGTGAGACATATGTGGCAGTGGAGATAGAAAAAAATTAAATACCTAAGAACTGACCTAAGGAAGTTAAAGACCTCCTTGAGGAAAACTACACTACTCTGAAAAAAGAAATTGAAGAGGACAACAGAAAATGGAAAGATATCTCTTGTTCCTGGATAAGTAGAACCAGTATTATCTAAATAGCCGTATCCTAAGATAAATTATATGGGCCAGGGATTTAGCTCAGTGGTTTCGGTGTCTGTCTTGCAAGCACAGTGGCCCAGGTTCAATCCGGAAACCCCATACAATATTGGGTGTGGAGACTCACACCCAGCAGCAATCAGTACCACATTCCGTAGTGCCCGGCATGGTGGCTCACGCCTGTAATCCCAGCACTCGTGTGGCAGAAGCAGAAGGATTGCTGTGATGTGAGTCTGAGGCTGAGCTCAGGGCCAGTCTGAACTACAAAGCAAGACCTTGTCTCCAAAAAAAAAGATAAATTATATGTGAACTGAATGCAATCCTAATCAAAATACCAAAAACATTCTTCACAGAACTGAAAAAACAATTCTGGAATCCATGTGGAGCCAGAAGAGACCCAGAACAACAAAAGCCATCCTGGATTAAAGAGTAACACAAGAGGGACCACAGTCTCAGATTTCAAGTTGCACTCAAAGTGAGAGTGATCAAAACAGCACACTATTGGCCCCAAGACAGACATGATCAAGGGAACAAAACTGAGGATGCAGAAATGACCCCAGGCACATTCAGCTATCTGATCTTTGACAAAGTGGCCAATGACATGGGCCAGAGAAAAGATATCCTCTTTAACAAATGGTGCTGGGAAGACTGAATCTAGACCCATAACTCATCAAGTACTAACATCAAATAAAAATGGACAAAAGACCTAAATATAAAGATAGAAACACTGAGTTTGCTGGCAGAAATTCTTGAAGACATAAGCACAGGCAAGGGTTCTGAGTAGAATCCTGCTTGCACAAGAAATAACACCAATAGTCAACAAATGGGATCATATCCATTTAGAAGCTTCAGCACAGCAAAGGAAACAGTCAACAGAGTGAAGAAACAACTTACAGAGTAGAAAACATTCTTGCCTCTTCAGATAGGACTAACATCTAGAATATATAAAGAACTTGAAAAACTTAGACTCTCCTCCAAATAAAAGACCCAATCAAAACATATGGGCAACTGAAATGAATAAATACTCCTCAAAAGAAGTTCAAGTGGCCATTGAGTATACAGAAGTGTTCAGCATCTTTGGTCTTTACACAAATGTTAATCAGCATTCACTGAGATTCCCTTTCATCCAGAAAAAACAACTATCATCCAGAACTCTGAACACAACAAATGCTCATGAAACTGTGGTGGAAATCAGTATGGAAATTCCTCAAAAAAAAGTAGAGATTCCATTTGACCCAGCTTCTTCTGGGCATCTTCCCCCCAAAAAAGGCACCATAGTATAATGATGCATGTACGCCCACATTTATAGCAACACAACTCATGATAGCTAAATCTTGGAAGCAGCCTATGTGTCCATCAAATAATGAATAGAAAGAGAAAATTTCATACATATATACACACAATGGAGTACTATTCAGTCATAAAGAAAGATACACTTGAGTCATTTGTAGGAATATGGATGCACCTTGACACTATAATGTTAAGTGAAGAAAATCAGAGACAGAAAGTCAAATACTGCGTGGGTTTTCTTATGTGAGAAACCCAGTGCACAGATAATTTAAAGGGCAAAAGAAGAGGTAAGTGACAGGAAATACATAGACTTTCTACAGATGGAAGGGGGGGGTCTGGGGTGGGTGGAGACAGGAGGAAGGGGAAGTAAAAAGATCAAGACAGGATTTGTGTATGTACCAATTCCCCAGGATGAATGTATTTATTATGTATGGCAAACACATACTAATTTAAAGAGGGGGCAAAAAAGAAATGAGCGCCTAATCATAGGGTCTGTAGCTCGGAGAGTGCACAAGGAAGCTGATCACAAAGGCAGCCTGCTCTGTAATTATCCATCCTGCTGCCATGGTGCCCAGAGGTGGCTGGTTGGCCAGGAAGCCTGGGAGGCCCAGGCAGGGCCCAAGAGCATCTTGCTTCTCCAGGAGACTCGAGGCAGCAGGAGGTGAGCTGTCCTAGGGCAGGTGAAGCTTTCTGGCTCGGCTCCCAGTGAGCTCAGATGTGTCTCCTGTATTTGCCCCAGTGGGTCCTCCGGGGCCAGAGAGCCGATCCACAGAGCACTTCCATGTACACATGGTGTTGCACAATCATGGTGGAGTGCAGGACAAAGATAAGCAATGTTTTCCATTTCATATAATGGAGGGGATGTCATGATGGCCAACAGATAGACCTTCCCAGAAACAGAGCCCTGCGGGTCCTGGTGGGGGGCTGGCAGCTTGTCACCCAACCATGGAGAAGCAGCCTGCCAGGGTCCCGGTGTGGCCTGCCGCTGTACAGAGAGAAGCTAAAGACAAGAGCAGCGTAGGCTGTCCCTTGTCAGAGCAGAGGAACAGCTCAGTATCCCCCTTCCCTGCTGCCAGCCCAGGCCAAGTGTGGTGGTCTGGGAGGATGGAGGACACTTGTGCCAGGCCTTCTTTGAAGGAATGGTCCCAAGAGACCCAGTCTGGGGTTTCAGTTGTTCTCTAGCCCCCTGTAATGAGTCCACATTCTGTTTCTGGGAAAATGACATCACAGATTGGTGAGTTGTCTTCAAATGAGGTGTATTTTGCTCATGGTTCTGCTCCAAGGTCAAAGGGATTCATCTGGCAATGAACTTTTTGCTGGCAGAATCCCAGGATAGCACACAGTATTGCTTGGCGGTAGATCGGGAATGTGTGTGTGTGGTGTGTGTGTGGTGTGGTGTGTGTGTGTGTGTGGTGTGCGTGTGTGGTGTGTGTGTGTGTGGTGTGTATGTGTGTGATGTGTGTGCGTGTAGTGTGTGGTGTGGTGTGTGTGGTGTGGTATGTGTATGTGGTATGGTGTTTGTGCATGTGTGGTGTGTGTGTGTGAGTGTGTGCGTGTGTGATGTGTGTGGTGTGTGTGTGTGTGGTGTGGTATGTGTGTGTGGTGTGTGTGTGTGGTGTGTGTGAGTGTGTACGTGTGTGGTGTGTGTGTGTGCACGTGCGCACATGCGTATGTGCGCTCTCACGTGCCTGTGTGTCTGTAGTCTCTCCCTCTTCTCACAAAGCCCTGGGACTCAGTCATGGGCTCTGCCCCAGGGACCTTATGGACCCACCTCTACATGTGTTGAGATTGGAGTTAATCGTCTTGCATCTCACAGTGGGGATTGAATCCCAAACCTTGAAGCCTGGGGATGCTCCCCTTGCTCCCCTGAGCTCCAGTAACTGTGGTCTCTGGCCAGTGGCATCCATAGGCTATTCCCACCCCTTCTCTTCCACTCAAACTATTGAAGTTTTACAAATATATAAAGAACAAAGTGAAAAAAAAGGAACAGCAGCAAACCCACAGAACAGGATATTGGGACACTGGTGAGCAATATCTGAGACCACAGGGGTATTTCCAGAAAGGACAGAGGGTGGTGGGCAGGTCTAGGCTGGACTTGGCACATGGCTGGTGCCTGGGGTGTGAATAAAGCTTCCTGGGATACAGAGTCTGGGGTAAGGGTAGGGTGGCAGTGGTGTCCCTGGCTGGGAAAGAGCATGCTCACCTTAAACAGGGCCACCTGACCAAGACAGCAAGAAAGCAGAGCAGGCCCCTGCCCCCACAGATTCTTTCCAGGAAATGTAACTGGGACCGTGCACATCTCAGCCTCAGCTACGGCCCCTGCCGGATTCTAGCAGCTGTGGCCTCAATTGTGACAAGGAGAGCTATCACCCTGTTGCTGACTGACACCATGCAGAGGCCTTGTGTTCTGCAGGGACACATGCTCAGATCCAGCCTGGAGCCACTGCAGTAAAGCAAGCACATTAGCCGCCATGCACACACATCTGAAGCAAAAGTTGGGAATGACTGGGAAAATGGGACACAGACAACCTGAGGCCAGAGCTCAGTGACAACTCAGGGAGAAACTTAGCTGGAAAGGCCTGGGCTGGATCTAGAGAAAAGCTGTGTGCTCACAGTGCAGAAAGGTTGACCGAGAGAAGGAGAGGCCAAGTGGCAAACATGCTCTCTTTTGACTTGTGAAGACTCGGTATTTATCCAGACTGATCATAAACCTGCCAAGATGGCTCAAAAGCTTACAGGGGGTGGGGGAAACGATGCAGGAAGAACCATGAGGTACCTGGGAGAAGAAGGTGGAGAGAGTCACAAGAAAGCATGGTGACAGTGGTGGGAAAACGCACGTCATTTCAGAGGGAACCAGAACTATGCAATAACTTATAAGCTCCTTTATAATGTAGGATGGATACTAGTCACATTAATTACCAGAGAAAGACTATTCAGTTAATGTGCTAGATCATGAGTCAGCTGCCCAGTGGGTTAGATCTTCCCCTATTCATCTTAGAAGGTGATAAATTCCAGGCAGGTTTGATTTTAAGACAACACAACGAAAGAAGCAGGTGAAGGAGCAAAAGAGGGCAACTTTGACTCAAAAATAAGATGACTTTTATAGAAAAATAGGGAAGGGTCGGGGAGTTAGTTCAGTGGTTCTGGTGCCTGTCTTGCAAGCGCAAGGGCCTAGGTTCAATTCCCCAGTAACCACATGCAATACTCACGCTCAACAGCAATCAGCACCACATACCGCAGTGCCGGGCGTGGTAGCTCACACCTGTAATCCCAGTACTTGGGAAGCAGAGGCAGGAGGATTGCTGTGATGTAAATTGGAGGCTGAGCTCAAGGCCAGCCTAAATTACAAAGTGAGACCCTGTTTTAAAAAAAAAAAAAATAGGGAAAAGCACATAAAATATATTTTAACTGGGATCAACATTGCAATTTAAGATAATAGAAAAAATAAAAGTGAAAAATAAAATAGGGAGATAGTTCTAAAAACTGTCTTCCCATATTCATAAGTTTCTTAGAAATAATTATGTTCATGTCAAAAGTGAGCAAAAGATAGAAGAGACAAATATAAAAAAATAAAAGTCAAAACATTGAAAAACGAGTCACTGATCACATAATGCAAATATAAACATGAAACTGTAAATGAATTTCAGAGGATAATAAGCAACGCTGACAACGAGGCATTTCAAGGCTCTGTGGTAGAGGTGGAGACGTGTCCAAACCTTCACAGGCGTTAATTACTGAAAGCTGCTGAGATGGCCTTTCTGCTGCTCTTCCTTTTCATGTTCATTTCCTTTCTAAGAAGTCAGCACCAAGCACATTAGGTGGGCTCAGCAAGGCTTCCTGGGGTGCAGAGCTGGGCTGGGACAGGAAGTAGTGATGGGGTCCCTGGTTGGAAAAGATGCTGTTGGTCTCTTGGACACTTGGACTGTATCAGAGCAGGAGACACGGTAGCCCAGAGCTGGCTGTGGGAGCCGAGCTGGGTGAGGAGGAGCTCACACAGCAGGATGCCCATCTGCTCAGCAGGGTGGATCGTCCACAGAGGGTTAGAGTGTCCGGGGTGAGAAGGGTGTCCTGGACCGCCTTGTAGGACTGTGGACCATTCTGTAGCGTGAAGAGGGTATCTTCGCTAGCTCTGTGCAGTGGGAGTCTTGAAAGCAGCAATTACTCTCTAGCCCCTAGAGACTGGCATCTAAATACCATTTTCACTGAAAGGAACTCTAATGTTTTAGAAAAATAGCTTATTCAGGACTGGGCTGAGGTAAAGAAATATGGAAGATATTATTGTGCAGATGGTTAAGGAACTGCTCCTGGAGCAGTGGGAATGTCTGGGACAGAGACCGGCATGGAGGGTCCCCAGCCCAATGTACCCTGACCTGAGCGTGAAAGCATAAGCAGCAGGAGACTGATGGTAACAGGAGCTGTGTAGCACAAATGCATGAATAAGTCTGAAGTTTGTTGAGGAAGAGAACATTTAAATATGTTCTGAGTATCTCCCATACAAGAAAAAGGAGAGAAGGTTGGTGGATAACATCTTAATCTGTTGGTCACAGGAAGTTGTTGATAATGGTCCTGAGTACCTGACATGGGGGAGACAGACAGAGTTCCTTCAACACAATGTACAGTCTAAGCAACACACAAGGGGGGAAATTCTGCAAAGCAACTGACCCAGAGTCACCCAGTGTACTGAGGTCATGAGACCAGGCAAGGCCCGGAGCCATGGCCGGTTATGGGGCAGGAGATGAAAGGGACCAAGCAGTTCTGTAGCCCACGGCTTTCAGAAGAGCTCTTCTGCTATGAGGGGGTGAGAGGTAGAACTCGGACTGACTTGAGGACTAGTACTGTAACAGGATCAGGATACGTCCACAGCAGTTTTCTTACTTACTTTTGGTGGTTGCCCTGTTCATTCACACACACACACACACACACACACACACACACACACACACACGAGATATATCTATATCTCTATCTTAATCTATCTATCTATCTATCTATCTATCTTCCATTGTTCCTGTAAACTATACACAAAGTGTTTAGAAGTCATGAGATTTTTAGATACCAACAACTCCAAAGCTGTCAGAAAGAAGGGAAATCATTCTGGGGTACTTGGAACTTCTCTATAGTATGGTGATTGTCACACATACACACAAGAATGTGTGCACAAGCTTTGAAGTAAACGCACATAGTCTTTGGCCCAGCAATTCTACTTTAGGAATCATTTTGAGGAAGTTTATGAGAGTTTCTGCCCAAACACGTATGCAGAGAGATACTTAGTTTTTATGCTAACATATTAAAAACAGAAGTACCTACCAAGAAGAAAATGCATTCTGATGCTCTTCATAGTAGAGAAATACTACTCTGCTTTCTGGATCATGTCTTTGAAGAATGTAATAGTGCCTGGATGTGCTCAAGCTATAGTGAGCTTGGAAATGAGAGTACAGAATAAGAATATGCAAGAAGAGTCCAGATTTTAGAAGAAACAGAAAAGTCTGGACGACAGGAGGTTTAGGAGGGCAGGGGAGCAGCCCTATGGAAAGGCAGGCAGCGAGAGGAAGGGAGGAGGGAGAGAGCTTGTGAATATGCTGGGGAGGAAGGCTCAGTCAGATGGCCCCGGGGCCCTCCCAGGCCTTCACAGTGCTCTCTGAGGCTCTAGTCTGAGGGCTTTTCTTGGACCAGCCTCAGGACCGGCTCAAACCCAGCAACCTCATAGCACTTTGCACCCTGTAGCTGCCCATGCTGAGCAGATTTCCAAGGCCTGAGCGTGGGGAACGATAAGTGTCCCGTACAGCTCCACGCGGCTCCGGGGTGGATGGGCTCCCAGGCTGGCCCCACACCCTGCACACTGGCACCTCCCCACCGCTCTCCTGTGCTCAGTGGACCTGTCACCCACGGAAGAAGACCTCGCAGGGGGGGACCTCCAAGTGTCCACTGTGGTCACTCTGCCTGGGAGAGAAGTTCTGGTCAGAGGGACTTTAGGTTCCAAAAATGAAACCCGTGTGTGGGTGGTACAGAGGATGTCTGGGGGCGGCCGGGCTGCCTGTGTCTGTGCACTGTGGCAGGGCTGGGCTGGGAGCCGCATGACTCCAGCGTGAAGGCTCAGGTTGAGAAATTGGTGACTCATGAAGGGGCCTCAGCAGCCTCACCGAGTCTCCCTTGTTGGAATCATTCAACACCACGCTGACCTTCCTTCCTTCCTGTGGCTGGGTGGCAGCCTGCTGGTGGCCATGGCTTGGGGTGCAGCCTTCTGTCAGCCTCACCTATCTCTGGGGTCCTGCATCCGACCTGTTTGCTCATCCTGTCCCTCTTTTCCATTTTCATTATGTGTTTGTTTTATTCCAACAGCTCTCTTGAGCCGCAGCTCAGACCTTGCGTGGCCCTCTGAAAGGTTCGACCCCAACTCTCCGCTACAAGACATGCTCAGCTTTGTCAGGAAGACTCAGTCCCAGCCTGAGGTCCTTCACTTAGCACCTGAGTCCCACTCCCTGAGCAGCAGGGTGCCCTGGATTGCTGCTGCTCCATCCTCTCCTGTGGTGTCACGCTTCTTTGGGCTTTGTCCGGGGTCCTCCTGTGCTGTCACACGCTGAGTTCCCTAAGGAGCAGGTAATTGCCGTGTAGAGAAAGGAGTGGGTTAGGAATCTGCCCAGCATGGTGTGGGCCATGTGGCATCTCCTGCTGTCTTGTCCTGATGCCAGCCACTCTGGAGGGGGCCGCTGCCCTTCCCGAGAGGTGTCTATATCACGGTGGGTGGCCGCAGGCCTCAGTGTCTGACGTTGGTAGCTATCCTCCTGGGAAGCTGTTTGCTCACATGGCAGGTGTTCTGTGGCACCTATCTGGTCTGTGTTGAGTTTGCTTGTTCGAGGTCATCCCTCTCTAGGAGGCCCTGACCTGAAGACAGTGGTTCGGGCATGTCCACCAGCTGCGACCCAGAGGAGGTCACTCAGCAAACGCTTGGAGTGACAGCAGCCATGTGTGTCCCCTGGATTCTGAGAGAAAGGACAGCTCATTTTGCTTCCAACACACACAAAACTCAGCCAGTGGGGGAAGGGAGGGGGCTGTGAGCACCGTGGTTCACTGGGATCCTGGTGCCACCCAGGCAGGTGCCCATAGGCTGTTCTAGTTGGAGGGTGAGAGCTGGACTCGGGTGTAAAAGAGAGAATGTGGCCTGAGAGTGAGGCTCTGTGGGGCCAGTGCACAGGTTGTCTCTGGCCGAGCCACGGTGTGGGTGTGGAGTGAACCGATGCTCCACTCTCACCTTGAGAGCAAGGAGGAGGCACAGGGTGAGAAATTGGCCTGACAGCTGAGCCTGGCTCTCTGCAGGCTCCAGATGGGAAGGGCAGGCTGAGCAGTGATTTCTCTGCAGACCAGACATGTCAGTGTCCCTGACGGGAATCCTCTCGGGTAGGTGTCAGACGCCAGGCACTAAAATCTCACTGTGAAACCGCTTCGTGTAAATAATCTGTGAACAGCTGCCTAGAATAACCTTTCTGTTGGAAAGTGTGCATTGAAGTCATTATCCAGGACTTTATAGGCCAGTTCTTGGCTCAGCCCCAGAAATGCTCACGGCTTTTCAGGGAGGCAACATTGCATTTTATGAATGACAGATGGTTTTTATCGCACCTTTATGGTCATTCATGGTGACAGGACCTCAATGCCCACAGGCGGGCACCTGAGTGGGCGTGGGCAGAACAGAACCAGGACCCGTTCTGGTTCATATTCCCCAGTGGGTTGAGTACCTGTTGTGGGTAAGGCTGGCTGTGTTGTCGCTGCTGTGTCAGGTGGACAAGGGCCTCTGTCCCCACTTATACTGTCCCTTCTCTTGACTCTGCGGTGTGCACCACATGGATTTCCTAATGGCAGGCTGGGGCTGGGCGGCCTAGAAAACAGACAGGCCTGATAAGAAGAAAAACATTTGGCAAGGAAGTCCATGAAGAAGCAGTAAGTTTTGGCCAGAGCATGCCCGGCTGCACCCTGGCTGCTTTCCCCCAGAAGCTCCCACCTTTGGGGTTCAGGTCTGCCTCGGACCTGTGCTTGTCATGTCACATGTGTGCAAATAAACAGATTTACCGCTCAGTCTGACTAAATCGTGCATCTGGTGCCAACAGTGATTTGTGATTTTAAAGTCAGCCTTGCTCAGTTCAGAAAAATTTAAAGAAAAGAAGAGCACAGGAGAGTCCAGACTCTGTAGGTGACACTGAGGGGACCCCAGGAAGAGACAGGGGTGGATGGGGAAGGTGATCACCCAGGAAGGTGACAGGGAGAGGACATGGAGTACAGGTTGGAGCCTCGTTAGGCACCAGCTGCCGTGGGGAAGGCCAGAGCCAGAGGGAGATATCAGGGTGAAGGGAAATGTGAGGATTCGTGGGGAAGGGAAGATGAGCACAGGGTGGGGATGGGCACAAGGTGGGCACGAGGTCGTGGGATGGGCAGGAGGGCAGAGGAACAGGTCAGGGGTGAGAAGGAGTTCAGGGAGAGGGGGCGAGGGACAGGAAAAGGGAAAGGGGTTAGGGGTATATGGAGGGGGCAGAGAGGGGGTCAGAGGCACTGGAGTGGGGAAGGTGGGTGGGTAAGGTGGATGCAGAGAGGTTCACAGAGAAGGGGAGAGGGGCAGGCAGATGGTAGAAGGTCAAGGGG
>PVIR01003844.1:0-39087 GCA_004026965.1 Petromus typicus | reverse complement strand
TTATGGCGCAGTGACCTCTCTCCCTGTCCCTCTGGGTGCAACCTGCTCCAGGCCCCTGCCTGCTTAGAGCGTCTGTCCACTGTCCATACCATCAGGGCACTTTTCAGTAGCATCTCATCTGGCATTTGCAGAGAGCGTGGGACATGGACCCTGGACAGAGCCGTGGTGCCAAGTTGCCTTTCTTGTTTCTCAGATGACCTTGGGGGCCTTGGCACCTCCCTGGGCCTCTGAGAGGTTCCTG
The DNA here is from genome assembly GCA_004026965.1 of Petromus typicus. Classification (NCBI taxonomy): domain Eukaryota; kingdom Metazoa; phylum Chordata; class Mammalia; order Rodentia; family Petromuridae; genus Petromus; species Petromus typicus. The sequence goes on along the minus strand of PVIR01003844.1, from coordinate 38,846 downwards.
GGCCATGTCCTCAAAGCTTCCACCTTTAGCCTGCAGTGCCCTTGGTGGAGTCCTGCAAATCTGAGGACAGGCACAGGGGGCCTTGAGGAATAGACCACACCCTGGCCCACCAGCCAAGGGATCGATGGATAGTCGCTTCCTGATAGGGAAAGGATGTGTTCAAATATGTTTGATTATGTGCTGAATGTGCCAGAGAGTATGAACGTGTATGCTCTGTGCATGTGCACATGTGTGTGCAGTTACACGTATGTGTGGCTGTGGTAGCAAAGGAGCAAGTTATCACCTTCCACAGCAGGTGTTGTCCTGTCGGACTCTGCAGGTGGCAGAATCCCCTGCGGGCAGCAGGCCCCATTCCCAGAAGCTCTGGGCAGATCCCATGGCCTTGCTTAGATGCATTGCTGGATGCATGAGACTTGAACTCGGTGGCTGTGTGAACATCACGCACCTGGGGCAGCACACACGAGTGTGGGGAGAGACAGAGGCACAGGAAGGAATTGGCCCATCTCTCCATCATGGACATCCTTTCTTTGGAGGCCCACCAGGTGCTGGTGCCTCTCTAGGAGAGGAGAGAGTCCGGTGATCACCAGGGCTTTGTTCTGGCGGGAGTACAGATGAGAAAGTCACGGGAAGAACAGATTAGTGAGGTCGGTGGTTTTGAGGTTGCAAAGCTGAGAGCAGCAGAGGCCAGTGGTTGGGGAGAAGTCTGGGTCACATGGCAGTGCAGGCAACATCCAGCCATGCGAAGGCCACCAGATGAGGACAGTAACATTATAGCTAAGTGTGCAGCCAGCCTGGAACACGAGGCTGGGTCCCCACACTGAAGCCAGAGTGTGAGTGAGGTGGGGATGTCTCTCTCACCAAGGCTTTCAGGTGGAGGTCAGGAAAGCCAGAGAATGATGGGCATGTCCAGGGACAAGCTGAATGGGCTGCTAATGCCGGGGAGGGGGCAGGCACAGTGATTGCAGGGCTGAGCCTCTCGGGACGTATATCCTGGGTCACTTCCACACCTGTCCCAGTCGACCCTGCCCTTCCTGGGCCAGCAGAGTAACCCACAGAGATGGGCTCTGCCAGGCTCCTCCAGGAGGGGAGGTCATGATACACAGGCATGGTCATGATAGGCCCCAGGAGGCTGTGAGTGCCTTGAGGAGCAGACCCCACCCAGCCCACCAGGTAGGCTCAGGAGTGCTCCCAATGCCTTGAGTTGAGGGAAGAAGATTTCACTGCTGAAAGAGATGACATTGGCCTCCTGCCCAAATGTCACAGACCTCAGGTGGGAGGTGCCCTCCAGTGTATGGAATGGGGAAACAGAGGGACAGAGGGACCTGGATTCCAAGTCCCCTGAATATGGGCACCAGCTCACTCTTTGGCCTGGCTCTCCATTCACCATCAGGTCCAGCACCAAATGCACTCAGGCTTCCCTTCCTTTGGGTCCTTTTCTTCCCAGGGCTCACGTGGCTCGAAACACAAGGTCACTTGCTGGTTTTCTTTTGTCATGGCCACTGCCACAAAACTAGCATCTATTTTGTCCTCAGCCTGTTACGCATCCCTGACTACACAGGCAGAACTCGCACGGCCCCTGCCAAAGCATGGGCCACGTGTGGTGTCAGCAGCAGATGTGACCTGGACCCGGCTCCTTCCCACCACATGGCCATCAAGGAGCAGGTGGCCTCTGTCTCTGCCTCCTCCCTCACCTATGACCCATCCACCTGGAAGAGAAGAAGACTCCCTTCCTGGGAACTGGTGGAGTGGGAGGTGACTCTAGGGTAGGGAGTGCATGCTTCCCAGATTTAGCTGCTGTTATGGAGAATTAGTGGTGTGTTCCATGCTGGGGACCCCTGTCCCACTGGTCCTAGGGAACATTGCATGAGCAGGTGGGAGCTTGGCCCACTTAGGGCATCACCTGGACATGAGCAGGTGATGACTGACATGGCTGCTGACCCAATCCTGTGCTCCATCCTAGGATCCCAAGGGGCATCCAGGCTGGGCTCCCTGTGAGCTGTGAGCTTCCCTTCTCTCCCTCCCTCGCCTCTGGCCCTCTTCCTTCTCAGCACCAAACCTGCTGATCACAGCCTCCTGCCGGGGTGCGGTAGGAAAGTGCTGAGGCTGAGCAGCCCCGTGAGGCTCGTTCCAGTCTGAGCAGGTTTGCGCCTCGCTGAGGTGGTTTGTGATGCTGAGTGCGCCTCCTGTGTGGCTATGGCTCTCTTGGACCCAAAGCCTGTTGCCCACCTCCTCTGGGCATAGGAGGGTCTTCTCCCCATGTGGTGCAGGAGCCACCCCACCTCCACCTTGTAGTCACAGGGTCACGTGAGCACTGCGCCCTGACATGCCCATGTGTGTGTGCTCTGTGAGAGACCCACTCTCGTGTGTGCTTGGGTCTGGGAGGGCCTAATTTTGTGGTACACACAGAGCATGTCTCTCTGGCCAGATAGCCCCTGAAAGCCCCCTGCCCCCTCTGAATGCCCTCTTCCATCGCTGGTGACAGACGTCACCTGTCCTATACCAGTGCTGACCATGCAACATCCCTTCCCACCTTGCCTGCTGCTGTAGGTCCCTCCACCTGCTCCTGGCCCCCAGAGGCAGGATGATGCTCCTCATGCTGAGGCACTTTAGGGGTCTGTTGTCTCTTCCCAGTGGTCGGTGTCAGTCTCACACCTTTTCCAACGGCCCTGGAGCCAGGCCGGCAGGTGCACGTGTGCAACTGTGTGGTCTTCACAAGAAATTGTGTGCACATTTGTTGCGGTGTGTATCTGTGTGTCTCTGGATGGGTACAGGTGTCACATCCCTATGGGGGGGTATCAGGGAGCTCCCCATGACCCTTACAACATGTGGCTGACTTGGCATCTCCACCCCAGAGAAGATAGGTGGGCTCAAAGCCTTTGCTTCCTGTGATATGGATTCAGCCTTGGATCTGTCCTACATCAGAGTCTGATGTGCCCATACCTTTCCCTGTGGGTTTTCGTCCCAGGGTGTGATGCTGAAGCACCAGAGGTTGCTGGCCCAGGACCTGTCCTTGAGGTCCTTGGGATCTGATGGAGAAACCTTCAGCCACTAGAGGGGCCTTGATAAAACTATGTCAAAAATGGAGCAAGAGGAAGCTTGTAGAGAGTAACAGGGTCACATGAGCACTGCTGAGATTGGTGTCAGTGAAGTCATCCAGATGGACTGGGCCAGGCAGAAGCTGCAGTGTGATCCAACCTGGAGGGGCTGGAGGACCTGTGGGCTGGAACCCTGTGGTATGATGCGGTCTGGGTCCCCAGGTAGGAGGATCGGGAAGGGTGAGCAGGCACCACATCACCTCCTTAGTTGGAGGAAACTTGTAGGCAGAGTCCGGGGGCCACACAGGAGGCCACAGGCAGCTCAGGAGAGAGACAGCAGCCGAGAGCTGAGCTGGGGAGTTGTTAGAGAAGACAGTGAAGAGGATGACAAGGAGCGGTGAGAGAAAGGTTTGCTTTGTTCCTCACTGGGGACATTGAAAAAGAGAAAGGAGAGGCTGAGAGGAAAGAGCATGCAGCGGGTGAACAGGAAGCTGTAAAGGAGCAGGCCGGCAGATGTTTTCTCCCCTTGCTCCGTCCCTCCTTCCTTCTCATCCCCCACTTCCTTCTTCTTCTCTCTCTCCTCCTCCTCCTTCTCCTCTCCCCGTCTCTCTCTCCCCTTCCTTCCCTTTCCTCTTTCTCCTCTCCCCCTCCAGCTCTCTTCTGCTCCTTCTCTCTGGCAGGCAGTACCCATTTATCACCTGGCCAACCCCATGGCCCTCTGGGGTTCTCTACTGCATTTGTGCCCCGTTGAATACAAGAATCTGTTTCCAAGTTCACTGCAGTGAAGTCGCCATGACCTTTGTAACAGACGAAACATGTATTTTTTTCCAAGGGTGACTCAAAGAATGTAAGGGTTGTGCACAAGGCAGTTCTAAAAGTGGATGATAATTGTTGGTTCTGCTTCCTGTAATGATTTTGAAAGATCATGCCTGCTTGCTCGCTCTCTGAAAACAACTATGAAATCTGTACAAAACGCGAAAAGAACTCTCAAGGTATTGGACCGTGGATAACAGCAGAGTCTGCAGGGCGTCCGTCCTCAGAGAGGGAGTTGCCTGGAGTGACTCTGGGGCTTCTGTGGCTTTTACCTGGGGTTTGGTGCAGTTGGGTAGGGCGCAAGCAGACAGGGCCTAGGGCAAACCACAGCCCTCATGGTCTGGAGGAGGAAAACGAGCTGGGAAACTTTGGTCACTGAAGAAAGTGGCAGTTTCCAGAGGGGAAGGAAGAAGAGGAACCTTCAAACTGTCCACCTAGCTTTCTGACTTCCTGAACTCCACACACATGGGGACATGAGGCCACTGGTCACAAGCTAGAATTGGTGTGGAACCAAGGGCACACTGGCTATTGCAACAGAAACACTAGGAGTCCAGAATCCCCACAAGGTCACAGTTACACAGCTCAAAATTATTCATCATACAAAAACCATGGGACGTGTATTCTGAGGGGGGAAGAATCAGTAGATCGATCCCATGAGGACCCAGTGCTGCAACTAGAAGACAGGAATTTATTTCCTGTGAAGCCTGGTCACCAGGTATGCAAACATTTGCACAGCAGGTACACACTCACTTCATGATCTGGCCCTCTCAAAACCACACCACGACCATCTTTACACCTGGTCACATTCATTGCTTTGAAATCTACTTCACCGAGTATTAGTATACACTCTGGCTTGCTTTCCCCTGGAGCTAGCTGGTCTATCTTTTCCATTCCCTTTACTTTCATTTGAGAATTTTGAATTAAAGTGGATTGGGGGGTAGATAGAATGCAGCTGGGTTTTATTTTCTTATTAACTCTGACAAACTGCCTTTTAATTAGACCATTTAACCAGGCCATTTAACCATCTACCATTACTGCTAGGTGATGGTTAGGTCTTTATCTAGGACCTTACTGTTTTTTAAACTTGTCCCCTCTGCTTTTGGTTTTTCTGTTCCTTTTGGTCGATTCCTTTCAGATTACTGGAATATTTTTAATGACGCTGTTCAGTCATGTTTGTTAGCTTATTCCCTGTAACTTTTATTGTATGTATGTGTTAGGAATTAGGCACCTTTATCTTATCATAGCCTGTCTGTACATAACATTACACCACTTCATGACAGTTTAATAACCTCGCAGTAGTTCATGCCCCTCACCTGCCCTTTGCGTTATCGTTGGCACGTATTTTAGATCTGTATCTGTTACACACCCAGCACAATGCCGTCTTCATTCCTTTGGTCGTATTGGGATTCCGTATGATTTCACTTTCCTTCCTTTTAGACTTCTCCTCCACTTGAAGGATTTCCTTTAATATCTCTCTGTGATGATTAGCTGATCTGATGACCTTTCGGTTGATGTTTGAGACAGTTGATATTTCACCCTGTTTATATCCTTTATTTCCAGGTATAGACTCATGAATTAACAGATTTTTTTCTTTCAATACACCACACTTTATTATGCTTTCCTCTGGCTTGCCTCGTTTCCAGCAGGAGCTCTGAGGTCGCCCTTATCATCTTTCCTCTGTGCACAGCACGTCACTTCTTCGTTCCTGTGAAGATGACCCCGGGATTTTGGTAGAGGTTACACTGACTCCATAGATCTCTCTAAGTAGCATGACCATTTTGACAGTGCTAAGTTTTCTAATCTGTGAACACAGGATGTCTTTCTATTTATGTTTTCTTTAATTTCTTTGTGCAATTTTTCAGAATTTAAGTGTGTAAGGCTTTTGTCTCCCTGGTTAAGTTTATCCTACAGTGTTTTATTCTTTCGCTTCTATCTCAGATACATTTTCCATTCAGAGTACTCCTTGTTGGTGTATAGAAATGTAAATTAGGGCTGGGGATTTAGCTCAGTGGTTCTGGCGCCTTTCTTGCATGTACAAGGGTCCAGGTTCGATCCCCAGTAACCACATACAACAATGCTGGGTATGGTGACTCACGCCTGTAATCCCAGCACTTGGGAGGCAGAGGCAGGAGGATTGCTATGAGTTCAAGGCTGAGCTCAGGGCCAGCCTGAGCTACAAAGTGAGATCCTGTCTCAAAAAACTAAAAAAAAAAAAAAGAAAGAAAAAGAAAAGGAAATGCCAATTATTTTCATGTTCTGATTTTGTATTATGCTACATTAATGAGTTTATTAGTTCTAATGGTGTTTTTATTTTTTGGTGAAATCATTAAGATTCCCTATTATGAGAGTGTGTCATCTGAGAACAGATATAATTTTAATTTTCCCTTCCAATTAGAATAGTTTTTATTTCTATTGATATCATTTCTCTGGCCATGGTTTCCAGTACTATGCTAAATATATTTGCATATACTGATGGACATTTCTTCTTCCCGATCTCAAAAGAAAAGATTTCTGTCCTTCACTGTTGAATATGATATAGGCTATAGCTTTTTCATGTATCACTTTAATTGTGTCAAAGTAATTTCCTTCCTTTCTTAGTTGGTTGAGTGCTTTTTTTTTTTTTTCATGACAGGGTATTAAATTTTGTTAAGTACTTCTCCCGCAATCATTGAGAATACCATGTGGCCTCTGTCCTAATGAAGGGCTGTAGTGTTACTAAGAGGTATTTCATCAACTGATTTGCATGTCAAACTATTCTTTCATGCCACTCAGCCATGCTGTGTAATTCTTCAACAGTTTCCTGTTGAATTTTATTTGCTTGTATTTTGTTAAAGTTTTGACATCAACATCCATCAGAGAGATTGGGCCACAGTTTTCTTTTCTTTCAATATTATTGTCTGACTTTGGTATCTGGATAATGCTGGCTTCTTGTAATGAGCTTAAAAGGGTTCCCTCCTCATCTTTCAAGAAGAGTTTGAAGAGAGTTGCTGTGAAGTTTCTAAATGTTTCATAGAATTTCTCCAGTGAAGTCATCTGGCCCTGGGCTCTTCTGTTTGGGGAAGTTTTTGATTACTGGTTCTACTTCCTTACTACTTACTTATTGTCTTTTCAGATCTGTTATTTCTTCTGGCTTCAGGCTTGGTGGGCTCCATATTTCCAGGAACGTGTCCACATGTAGGTCATCTAACTATCTAACTCCTTATGGTATTCTGTTATGACCTTTGTTATTTTTGAAGTATTAGTTCCAATGTCTCTTCTTTCATTCCTGATGTTACTTAAGTCATCTCTCTTTTTCTTTAATAGTTTTTCAATTTTATGGATCTTTTCAAAAAGTCAAGTCCTAACTTCATTGATTTTTCTTATTATTCTTCTATTTTATCCTTTAATAAAATGTCTCTGTTTTAACCTTCATTATTTCCTTTCTTCCATTAACTTTGGATGTAAATCTTCTCTTCTTTTTCTCCTTCCTAGCAATATAATTAGCTTGTTTATTTGAGTTCCGCCTCCACTTACAGTGTGACTGTCCCCTGTAAACTACCTTTCTTCTTGCATCTGTTTTCACTGCATGCCCTGGATTTTAGCATTTTTCATTTTTATTTTCATTTGCTTCAAGATAGTCTCTAAATTCACTTGTGGTATCTTCTTTGACTTAGACAGTTAAGAAGGTGCCCAGAAATCCATGATTTCTCTCTTTTCCCTCCTGTGATGTGTTTTTTTGTTTCATCCTATTTTGAAAGGATGGTTTGTAGAAGCTCAGTCTTAAATCTGTTACTGTTCCACTTGTGACTGACATCCCTGAGTCCCTGGGAAGCACACGGGACTGGCTGTCCTCAGTGGAGTGCTAGGTGCACTCAGTCTACGGTGATGTCTACTTCTGTCTGGCTTTTCTACCTGTTATCCAAAACGGGCATTGAGGTCTCCTGCTATTACCATGCCTAGTTGTCTGCTTTTCTCTTTCGTCCTCTCAATATTTGCTTTGGCTATTTGGAAGCTCAGCTGACAGGTGTATATGGTTTTATAATACTCAAATCATCCAGCAAATTGGCCCTGTTATCAGTATATGGTATCCTTTTATCTTTCTTACAACAGTTTTTGACCTGAAGTATCTTTTGTTAGCCATTAGTTTGGCTAGCACTGTTCTTCTCTAGTTGCCATTTGTATTGACAGAATATCTTTCTAAACTTTCACTTTCAGCCTGTGTATGCCCTTAAGTCTACAGTTGAGTCTCTTGTAGACAAAATATAGGGGGTGCTTTTTAAAATCCGTTCAATTTTGATCAGAGAGTTCTGACCATTTACATTTAAATGACTGATAGGGAGGATTCACTGTTATCATTTATTGTTTTCTTTATTGTAGCTGCTCATTCCTTTTTCTTTCTCTTAGGACCTTCCTTTCCGTTTTGCTGATTTTTTTTTTTAACAGGGTCATGCTTTGATTTTCTTCTCTCATCTCTTGTGTGCCTTCAACCTTTACTGTGGATTATATAAAACATTTAAAACTATAATTACTTGTTTTGACTGATAGCAATTTCACCTCATTTTTATACAAAAATCACATGCTTTCCTATTACATTTTGTTCTCCATTAACAAAAATTGGTAGTTATTTTAACCCCTTTATCTCTTAAATTCTATATCAGAGTTACGAGTATTATGTTATCACCCTAATATTACAAGATTTTATATTTGTCTCACACTTACCTCTAATAGAGAACTTTATTTTCTGTTTAGTATCATTTCCCTTGGACTTGAAGCACCTCCATTTGCATTTCTTACAGGATAGTTTTGCTGGATACAATGGTTTTTGTTGGCAGTTTTATTCTTTCAGTATTTTGAATATAATATACCTTTCTGGCTCATAAAGTTTCTGTTGAAAAATCCCCTGGTTATCTCCAGAATCTCTTTGCTCATGACGAGTTGCTTTTCTCTTCTGGCCTTTGAGCTGCTCTCTAGTCTTTGACAAGTTACAGTTTGTCCCAGTGTAGCTCTCTTTGGATTTGTTTTAGTTAAGCCTCTTGAATTTGTGTATCCATGTCTTTGTGCAAATTTGGGAAGTTCCAGTGACTGTCTCTTTAGATAAGCTCTCTGCCCCTTTCTCTTCTATTCTGGAATCCTGTAGTGTGTACCTGGATGTGTGGGAGGTTTTCCCAGAAGTCCCTTAAGCTTTCTTTCTCATTAGTTTTTCTTTTAGACCTCTCACTCAATAATTCAAATAATTTCTGGCTTCCAGTTTCCCCCAATCAAGTCTGCTCTTGAACACTTGCAGTAATTTTTTCCAATTCAGTTACTCTATTTCCAGCTTAGAATTTCTATTGTTTTAAGATTCCTTTTTAAAATACCATAATTTGAGCAAAAACCATTTTCTTGAATTAACTTACTGATCTGTGCTCCCTTTCAGCTCACTGAGTACCCTTCGTGTGGTATTTTGGATTTTTTGTCATTTACTTTATAAATTAATCTTTTCTCTCTCTTCTTTCCTTCTTCACTTTCCTTCCCTGCCCTCCCCACTCTCCGTGTGTTTTAGTAGGAATTGAACCCAGGATCTTCACACTAAGCTACATCCCCAGCTCTTTTTATTTTGGGTCTCAACAAATTCTCCAAGCTGGGCTTGAACTTGGAATGTTACTGTCTCAGCCGCCCAGAGGTCTCTATTTCTTTAGGGCCATTTCTGGATATTCACTTTTTTTCTTGATGTTTCTGCAGTTCCTTCTTTCTTTGAATACCTGTGACCCTTAGTGAAGTTTGGACATTTCGAATAAATAGTGATTCTCACAGTCTTCAGGGAGTGACTTCCTTCTTCCACACATCAGCCTCGCTTGAGGTTCTTGATCTTGGCAGATCTCTTCCGGTGCATTTTCTCCAGGATCAAGCATCTAGTTTCCCTGTTAGATGTGCGCCTGTTTCTTCAGCAGCTGCCACTTCTTGTCCCCTAGTGTCTGCCTGTAGCGCTGCAGTCTGCGGTGCTGTAACAAGCTGCAGAGTTCAACCTGACATCCACAGTTGCTTGTGGGGGTCAGTGGCAGAGGTACCAGCCCCATGGGCAGCACCAGGACAGCAGAGAGAAGACAGGAGTGAGGAGTTTCCTCTTAATTGCCATGTGCTGTGCCAGGGAGAGGACCAAAGATAAAGAAGTGAATTTCTCTGTCCTAGATGTGACTTTTCTTGACTTTGTGTCCACATGGAGGCGCTGCACTCACCCAGTTGGAAGCTAGCACGCTGGCAAAGGCCATGTGTATAGTACTGATAAGCCAGTGTTTCTGTGGGGAGACAAGGGCTTGGGGCTTCCCGTCTACCATCTTACTGGTGCCAGTCCACCTATCTTGCTTACATTCTCTATGTATATTTATCAATTCTAATGCTTTCACTTTAATTTCCCATTTAATTATAGAATACCAGGATGTATTGTCCATTTTATGGATGAATCTTCTTGATGATGTCAGGTTTGATAACCTTCACAAAGTCAGACTTCCAATTCTCAAGTCACAGGGTCACTGGGAACCCTGAGCCCACAGCTGCAGTCCTTCCAGAAAGAGGAAGGGAAAGAGGCACTGGCCAAGACGAGCACTCAGCGGTGAGGAACACGATTTGGTTCCTGCAGGCTGGGGTGAAGTCGTGTTCCTTCAGCTCCAACCTGTGTGGAAATTTCAATGCGAGCTGTCACATCGGTATAAATCAGATGCATTTTAAGGCACCTTGGTCGTCTGCCCACTCTTGTTCAAGAGAACCCTGGAGGGATGTATTCGTGCCAAGTTGCCCAGAGGCCTGGTGATATACTGTGATATCTACCTGAGAGCAAGGATTGAAGTTGCTGATCCACTGCCCAGGTTCCCAGAGCAGCCGGAGGACACAGGGCCTACAGGAGCACTGGCCAGGCACGGGTCAGCATCTGGCCAGCGATGGCATCAGCACCGCCCAGCACAGACGGTGGCCAAGAGCAGGCCACAGGAGCCCCAGGTGCCCAGTGATGTCAGCTGTGCCCGGCAGCCAGGCAAGAGGCAGCTCCTCTGGATGAGTGCTTGTGATATGCTGGCTCCGCAGGAGGCGTGCCACCTTAGCAGCCCCATCATGGGGTGATAAAAATTAACGGTTACTAAGTATACTTCCCTGTGGGTCTGACAGGCCAGCTCTGTTTTACTATCACATTTCAGACTGGAGGACAAGTGAGGATGGTGCTTCTGTTGCGTCATCTGTTTCCATGAAGTGAATGGGTGTGGATTTGCCCACCTTTCTGGGAAAGCCAGGAGCTGCCAGGGCCTGACCTCCCTCCCCCTTCCCCAGCCCTGTTTTCTTTCTCTCTCCTTCTCCCCCTATCATGTTTATATTTTTGTACCTTATTTTTCCAATTATCAATAGTCTATACTCAGTACAGAAAACACAAATACAGTCACAGACATTGACATTAAATCATTCAAAGAGCCCCAGCCCACAGGTGACTGAAATGTAGATTTATTATTTTGGCTCTGGAAGAGCCAGTCCCAAACACTGGTGTGCAGTGGTCATGTGGGTCATGCTGCATGTCAGTGCTACCAATGATCAACTGGACATTCACATCTGCACCCAGAGATGGCAGTGTGCCCAGTGTGTCTGCTTCCAGCGTGTCTCCACTCAGCTGAAATAGTTATTGGTGTAGGTAAAGAAAGAACCTTCTGTGACAGAGTGACAGGTCCCAGCAGAGGCGGCACTGCCAGCAGACCAGAAGGCTCAGGAATGGGGCAGTGTGGAGATGAGGTAGGGAGGCACCAAGCAGAATGTGCCTCAAGGTTCTGGCCCCTTTGGGAGAAGGAGATGCGAGGTGGGGACTAGGGTGCAGATTTGGCCAGTGTCATCCTGCGGACTGGTGCCTCTGTCCCCCTCACAGGGCCCTGCTCAAAGGAGTGAGTGCTCAGCCTGCTTCTCAGGATTACTGGGTGCAGAGGAATGTGTGGCCGTGACGCTGTTTTGGATTCTTAGGTTGAAGCTGACTGAGTGTACCCGTGTCGGGGGCCATGTGGCTGTGCACAGACTTGAGGCCCAGGTGAGTTCAGATCCCAAGAATCCAGGCTGTTCTCTCGCTGATCTGCTGTGTCCAGTGGGTCCTCTTCCGGAGCTGAAGAATGGCAGCTGTGACCTTGGAGGGTCCTGCCAGGGAGCTGAGACCTTCCCTGTCCAGGGTCTGCTATGTGAGTGGACCCTAAATATAATTAACCCCTTTTTTGTGCAAACTAATCTCCGCATCCCAGCACTCCTGTCTTCATTATGGAAAGTCAAGGTTGGAGATGTACGTTTTTAATGACTCGCGTCCTGCGCCCATCCAGTTGTCACCAGCCAGTGAAATACTTGCTTCTGGGCCATGCAGATAAACCGCAGGAAGCTGCAGCCCCTCCCTCCCTCCAGCACGGAGCACACAGGCGAGGGAATTAAAATGCACAGCGTAATTGGATTTTTGCGGTATCCTGCTGCCAACAGCGCTCCCTTGACTTTATTATGGCATTCAAATGCCAGGTTTAATTCCAGGCGTGTGGCCTGGGAGGGGCAGGCGTTCCTGGGAAGCAGCTCATGAAGAGGCATGTCCAGTCTCCTCTGAGTGTGCAGCGGGGCTTTCTGCGCTGGGGGGTGATGAGGAGAGGAGTGGATGGTGGGATTGGGCAATGTGCAGAGACCGGCCTCTGACCCTCTCTTGCTCACTCAGGGTTTCTTAATGGACTGAAAATGCTGTGCTCAGTGCTGCGACTTGCCTGAAAATCTGCACCACCACCCAAGACTGGAGAGATGGGAGCTAGGGACTCAGATCTCCTGGCTGGAAGCGGTGGCTGAACACCCAGCACCCTGAGTTCTCAGGTGTGGGCCTCAGGAATGAGGGTAGATGGACTAGTGTCCACAAATGAGGACGTTCGTCTGATCTGGCAGTCAGAGCAGGCTCTGGGGGTGGCCTGGCCCTAACCCTGTGTGGAAGGGGGCCTCCAGGCCGAGGAGCAGAGGTAGTCCCTGAGGCTCAGCTGAGTCTCTGTGGGTTTCTGGACCTTCTGGGCTTGGGGGGAACTGAGTGAGGTAAGTATTGCACCTACAGAGCTTCCTGGGACCCCTCTCTTGCCCTTAAAACAGAGAATGTTCTAGACCCAGAGCCCATGGTGAACTTCCTCAGCGTTAGAACTGGGTTTGGGAGATCTGTGAGCAACTTGTCTTTGAGACAGATTAGAAATGGCCCAGTGGTTCTTTTCCCTTCCACAGTCAGAAGGAAGCATGTGCTGTTGACAGCCTCAGATGCCGGTGTCCTTGATGCCCCACACCCCTTCCATATGACCCAGGTGGGCAACAAAATTGAACTGGAGTACTCACAGGTCTGCTACTGCTATCTAAGAAGCAGTCCTCTCACTTCCTGTTAAGGAGGGCTTCCTGTTATACATTGACACCCCTGTGCTGCACCAAAGGCCCTGTCTGAAGTTCCACTCCAGTGCCAACACACTGGGGGCTTCAAAGAGAGCTACAGACACCACAGGGTGTTGCCTTGAGGAGCTCCAGGGACCAGCAGCTGATAAAGATCAGTGACCAGCAGCCAGTGTCAGAGATCACCAGTGGCAGGCAGCACCAAGAGTCTAGTGCTATAACGCTGGGGCCCCGAGGCCATTGGCACTCAAAGCCTGGAAATGCCAGCACAGCTTCACTTTGCTAAATTGTGATTTCTATCTGAACTGAGCAAAAGAACCCTCGATCAAATAGGGACATCTTGAAAGTAAAAGCGTCTCTGGATACAGGTACCTCTGAGTGAACGCCACAGGCTAGGGCTGCCCCAGGCTGAAGCAGCTCCTGGCCCTCTCACATGCTCCTCAGCACAGGGTCTCCACACATATGTACATGGAGTGGAGCCTGTTAGGGCCAGGGCTGCAGAGCTCATCCTGACAACACAGTGCAGTGCTGCCCATCACGCTCCAGTCTACATAGACATATGGACAATCACATGCATGTATGCACAGGACACACATATATGCACAGAGACACACATGCTAGGCCTACATATATACACTGAAATTCAGAAATATACACAGAGACAGACACATACACTCTCATGCCCACACAGACATACACATGTACATGCACATTCAGATACATGGACCTATGCACAGAGACATACATATACATGCAGGCACAGACACATGCATACTCGTGGCCTCACCAAAGCTCAGGCACACATGCGCATGTGTACTCACACACACATACACGCACACAGAGCCCTACACTCTCATGTCCTTGTAGAGATACAGACATACACCCAGGCACATGTGCTGTGCATAGCCACACAACTGTCTACACTTTGTTTCCCTGAGCAGCTTCCTCTACTTGCTGTGCACAAGGCCAGTGGAAAACCCCCAGTCTGGGATTGATGACACTTAGCTGACTGCTAACTACATTCACGACCAAATTTTATTCTTCGTATTGGAGAAGATTAAAATCAGTCCCATACTGAATGCATTTTAGGAATTTGACAATCTGCAGAAAGAAGACTTCCAGGGTGGACACTTAGGCTGGCAGCCCACCACCTTCTAGCTCTACTGACCTCTTCACCTGTGGGTTCCCACAGTCACTGGCTAGGGAGAATGGTTTTCCAGTAGCAGAACCAGTAGGGAGCCTTTCTCTGTGACATACATGCGCCTATCCAAGGATGGCTCAAGGACTCAAGAGAGGGGATTCCTCAAAAGCATAGCTGGAAAACTTGAGCAAACAACTTATGGCCTTGGAGTGGGGGAGGCGTTCCTAAGTGTACTCTGTCAAGTAAGAGACTGGTGAGACCGAGAACACTAAAAAGAAACACCTTGTTAAGTAAAAATCACTTTGAGAATGAAAGAGAAGCAGAGAACAAGAAGCTAGTCAGTAACATAGCAAGCAAAGTGCTGGGCGCAGGGCCACCTCAGGAGTATCTGTGTATGAGAAAAAGTGGAGCGATCCAGAGAAATTTAACACAGGGTGGGGTGCAGATGGGGCACAGGTCAGGGCTACAGTGAAATGTGGTAGCATGCTAGACACTGGCCACACTGGCTTGGCCCTGGGAAAGGCGTGTCTTGGCCTGGGCTTGCTATCTCTCAGGCCTGGCAGCTGGTCCTGGCCCTCAGGCAAATGAGTTGTGGAGCCTTCTTCTCAGTGCTGGCCAGAGGACAGGGCTTCCCAAGGTGGGCGGCAGGCTGGCCAGAGTCCTGAGAGCCCCTGGCCCTTCTTCTTCTCTGTCCTTGACTGCCCTTCCCAGGAAGCCGTCCAACTGGAGAGCAGCAGGTGGGTGAGTCACTCCTGCCCCCGTTGTGGGGTGCCTGTGCTCCCAGCTGTGGGGGCGGAGGGCACCAGGAAGTGGTTCTGTGAGTCAGAGGCCCCCATGGGACTCATTTTCCAGGATACCAGCCTCTCCGTGTCCTCAAAAGAAAGCCAGACAGGGACGAGTATAAGACTGCTCTGTGAGAGTGTGGACTCAGAGACAGACATACAGACACACACAGAGACAGATACACAGAACAGACAGAGACACAGACACACGGACATGCACACAGAGACAGACATACAGTGGCACACAGACTCACAGACTTACACAGGGACAGACACATGCAGACACCTGCAGACAGGCAGAGACACAGATATGCTGAATAAACACACACACACCTCACTTCAAAAGAAATTATTTGTTGATGGGGACCAGCAGCTGTGCCATCGACAAGGACAGCATGGTAGGGCCCCAAGGGCTGAGACTTTGAAGGCCCTGGCCTGATCCCTCTGAGCATGAACCAGGGCCACCATGAGACCAACTTGGATACCATCGGGTGCCCAGCGGGTCACAGCCAGGGCTGCCTGGAGCAGCCTCTCCAGGACACTGAGTGACAGGCAGTGGCAGCTGGTGACAGGCAGTGGGGACACTGCTGCACACTACTGCAGCGGGGCTGTCCCTGGTGGGCTTGCTGCCCACCAGTCATCTCTCTACTCATCAACATGGCATATTTGCTCCTGGGCACTGCCCAGCCCTAGGCTGGGTGACTGGGAACATAGAATCCTGGCTGAAAAACAAGTTAATGAGCTCCTTCTGGGAGGAAGCCATGACAGAGAGGGGGCAGCTGTCTGGAGCTGAGCCAGGCGGTGTCAGGACACACCTGGTGGGCTGACTGCTGGCCTCCGCCCTCCACTGTATGGGAAGCTCGGCAGCAGGCACTTGAAGGAACAGGGTCAGCCAGGTAAACACGCAGGTGTGTGCAGGTACACATGTGCGTGAGGACAGGTGTGTTTCCATGTGGATGTGTGTGGTTGTGAGTGTGAAATGCGTGGAAGGTGGATGTGCTGTCTGTTTGTGCTCCAGGAGGCTGTAGGGGCGGCTTTGGGTTCTAACTCATCTGTGGGGCTGTGACTTCTGCCTCCATCACCCAGCCCCCAGGGGATCTGAGGTCTGTGTCCTGTGAAGCCTCACCAGACATGGGGGCTGTTATGTCCCCCCTAAAGCCTCATGCTATCATAGAGGGGCTTTTTCAGAAGAAGCTAGATCTAGAGTGTGTATTGCAGCAACTGAAGGTGTTGGGTTACTAAATCAGCCCACTGATCGGTACCACCCTAATCCTGGTAGCCTGGATGCAATACAAGGGACAGAAAGAGACTTGTCTTCTCCCTTACTTGTTTGGCCACCTTTGTCTACCATCGACTCTTGCTTTTCTGCAAAGGCTGTCTGCCATGTCACCCTGCCTGAGAGTCCGCCGATTGTGGACTCAAATCTCTACATACTGTGAGCTAAATAAACCTTTCCCCCTTAACTGGGGTGTTGAATATTTAGTCTCAGAAGGGAGAGAAAAGTAACTACATCCAGGCCAAAGGTCATGTTCAGGACAAATGTTGCTGCTGCAGAGTTTTTGCTTCCTCAAGGCCACTTCTAAATCAGGTGGAGGGCTATAATTTCAGTCCCGCCTTCCCTCAGGCCCTCAGGGGGACAGCCCAGTGGAACGTGGTGCGGCCAGAACTACTATGCCTGGCCGCACCCTCTTTTCTTGGGGTGATGCTTCCCAGCCCAGACCAGAGCTCTTTCCGCCCTCTTTGGCTGCTTGTGAGGCATTATCCCTTCTCAACAGCCTCATGCAAAATTAAGTTCCAAACGATTTCAGGTACTCCAAGACTAGTTCTAAAATAGCGTGGGATTAACAACCCACCCCCATCCGAGGCGCTAAGGGACTCCCGTGGCTCTGAGTGCATTTTCTACTTGCGCACTTGCCAGCGGGAGCCCCCCGGGACAGGAAATCGCTGGCCTATTTCGGTGTGCATGCAGATCCCTCTCCGAAGGGCTTGTTGCCTTTTAGGAGAGTAAATGGAGGAGCTCTACACAGATTCCTGACCACCTCCGCCCACCCCGTCGGGACTGTGTGTGTAAATCTTCTCTGCTGCCTTTATCGATCAGGGCCAAAATTACAAATATAAATTACCATGATGGGAAACAAGATGTCCAAAAAGGGAGGGGAGGGGCAGCGGTGGAGTCAGGAACTGGGTGGGGAGGAGGTACAGAGGCAGGAGGGCTCTGCCTCAGGGAGGCTAGGCGCCCAGCAGATCTCTCTTGGCAGCGACACTGACACTGCTGAGTTCTAGCTCTTGCCCACATAAAGTCCAGGCAGCAGGTCATGGGCTTTTTGCGTGGGTCTGCTCAGCAGACTTGAAGAAGAGTCCCTGAGACGGAGGTGTCGGCCCCGGAATCTCTGGCGTCAATCTGCTTCATCTCCTAAAGGTGCCAGTCAGAGCTAAAATCAAGAAAGTTGGCCAGGCCACCTCCTCTGGAGGCCCTGGGCTTCTGCCCCTGACCTCCTCCACTTCTCTGCTCTGCTCTTTCTGTCCTCTTGCCTCTTCTTGGGGTGTCTTGCCTTCTGTATGAAAGCACCCACCAGATCATCAGGGTAAGCTCTGGTCTCAGGTCGCTTATAGTAACCACATCTCCAGAGCACCTCATGCATGAAAGGTGATATGTCCGTAGGTTCTCTGCCAATGTTTGGGTCCAGATTTAGCTGGCTGCACCCCCACTTGGTGAGAACTGTGTTTGGACACAGGCTGGAGCCTGGATGGAGGAGCTCTGGGCTTAGCCGGTCTCAGCGTACACTGACCAGCCATCCTGCAGGGTAGGCCATGTGGCCCAGGCTGGTCTCTGTGGCAGCCAGGCCAGGGCTTCCTGCATCTGCTACCCTTCCTGCCTCTTCTCCTTTCCCTACGAGCTGAGGCGGCACTGGCAGTTCCTCCAGAGAGCTAGCTGGTAGATGTTGCCCTTGAGGTTTTCTGGGTGGACTCAGACACCTTCCCTGGGAGGCTGAGGCTGGCTTGTGGATTCCTGGTATGTAGCAAGGCCACCCGGGCCTGTCATGGAGTGGGGGTGGGGAAGGCCTTCTCTCTCCACATGGGCCTGGGATCCCAGCGTCTTTCAACCACAGCTCCCTATGTGATGCACTCAACTCTGCTGCTCTCCAAGCCTGGGGGCAGCAGCTCAGCTCCTGGGTGGAGCCTTTTCCACAGTAATGTCAGTCTCTGGGGATCCACACCAGGGTCAGTAGGAACAAGGACATCAGCTTATCAGAAGAGGACTTAGCAGGATAGACACAGCTGAGTGTTGAGAGGCCACAGGACAGGGGGACAACTGCAAAGGAGTGTGGGAGGGTGCCCCATTTTCACCCCAGCAGGCCCTGGGGCTCCTCTCTGAGTCTGGCTCACCTGGGCAGAGCAAATGCTTCTGAATTCTTGCAACTGCTGGTGAGACCTCACCGGGCTGTCTCCTGGGAAGGACTTGAGCAGAAAGTCCAGAGGTGGATGCTTCTGAGAGAGAGCCCACAGGGCCTCTGGCCTTGGAGGGCACTGATCTGCCGGCCTTGGCTCTTCCTGGTCACCCCCTGCAATGTCCCCAGGGAGGTAGGCCTGCAGTTCCTGAAGAGTCAGCAATGATTCACATGCAGCTGGGGTGTTCCCCACCCCCAAAGGCTAGCAGGAGCAGTAGGGAGAGGCAGAGGCTGGGCTCAAGTTGAAGGGTCAGTTCCCAGCCTGGGCTTTGCTCCAGCTCTCAAGAGGCCCATTAGTGAGTGCATTTGGCCCCTGGCCAGGTGCAGCCCTAACATGGCCTGGCCCTTCAGTCCCCAGCTGCGGGAAGAGCTGACTTAGCATTCCATGGTTCAGGGATGTGAGACTTCGATATCTCCCTCTTGTCGGACATGACAGGGTGGAGACAGAGCTCTTCTCCAGGAGGATCCAGGCAGTCCCTGGGTGAAACAGGCCATGGGCACAGGGGCTGGCGCTTGGGAGATGAAGGGAGCACAACAGCAGTGAGGCAAAAGCAGGATAAGATATCACCCCTTGCTGGTGACTCTCACACTTGAGTGGCTGCCAGATTTCCTGTCAGCAGCCACAGCCTGCACTTCGGAACGGCCAAACTCAATGAAAGTCTTTGATTCCTCATGAAAAGGGTTGTCAGAGAAAAAAAAAATTAAGGGGAAAACAATGTTAAGATGTCATATCAAGTAGGAGGCTGCAGGGCTCAGCTGAGCTTGTGTCCCACATTTTAACTCCTTTATGGTTTTTAGCAAGTTCTGAGACTGCAGAGAAGAAGAGGGTGGAGGAGGTGGGGGGCGTACTCTATCCTCTCCACTCATGTGGACCAGCTAGCCCCTGGTGGGCACAGCAGGTCCCATTGAGATGTTGGGGACCACGTGACGGTGTCCACCTGCTCTGCAGTCTGCTCTGTGCCAGGGCACTGCTGTGCAATGAGGTGTCATAGGCCCAGGAATGCCGCAGCCTGGTGATGAACTTGGCAAACTCTCCTTAGCTTGGCCTCAAGATGCTGAGGCTGGTCTGGATCTATATTGTCCCTCTGAATGTCTAAATTATCTTATTAATTTATGGGAAAAAAAGCCTGTTGGGGTTTCACTGAATGACTTGGTCAATTTGGGAAGAATTGATGTCTTTAACATAAGTCCTCTACCGAAGGCATAATATATTTCTTTCTTGATTTATTTCAGCAATGCATTATAGCTTTTGATGTAGAAGGTTTTTCAGATTATGTTAATTTTATCCCTAAAGTTTTGATGTTTTGATATTGTTCTAAGTGCTATTTTAAAGTTAATTAATTTTGCAATGCTAGGAACTAAACCCAGAGTCTCATGCATGGTAGGTAGGTGTCCTACCAATGAGCTACATCTCTGACCCCTACTTCTATTTTAAGTTACCCACCAACAGTATGTAGAAATAAAACTGATTCTCACATACCGAGTCTGTATCTTTCTTTCTTTTCTTTTTTTTCAGACAGGGTTTCACTCTGTAGTTCGGGCTGGCCCTAAACTCACAATGTAGCCCAAGGAAGCCTCAAACTCATGGCAATCCTCCTGCCTCTGCCTCCCGAGTGCTGGATGACAGGCATGAGCCACCACATCTGGCACTGTGATATGTGGTACTGAGATCAGACTGAGGACCTTGTGCTTGCCAGGCAGACTCCAGAACCACTGAGCTAAATCCCTGGCCCTGGGTCAGTATCTTTCAATGTTGCAAAATTCTCTGTATTAGTTCAGCTGTTTTCCTGTAGGGTCCTAAGCACACCTGAACATCAGGGTGATGCACTTTCCCCCTTCCTGTCCTTACAGCTTTTTGTTCCTTGTCTATGCACACTAGAGTCGTCAGTCCTATGGTGAACAGAAGAGGTGAGAACAAAAACAGTAGTCTGTCCCTTTCGTGCCCTCCTGAGGGAGTCATCCATCCTACCTCACTGGCTCTACTGCTGGCTGTAGACATGAAGCCACTTGACAGGGCTTGCCCTTCTCTGAAGGCCAGTAGGAGGAGCTCTGCATGGAGGAGGAGCTCTGCCAGCAGTAGGAACAATGGGCTCTTGGGTGCCTGTGTGGCACTGTGGCAGCCAGCAGAGAAAGCAGTATCCTTGGACCCAGGGTCCAAACAAATGTCCTGCCTCTCTCTGCTCTGATACCAGTTCCCCAAGTGCCCGAAATAGCACTGACCTCCTAGCCCTTCTCCACTTCTTGGTCCACTGGGTTGGCAGTCCCTAACCGGGAAGCTTTTCCATGAGGCAGAGGAGCTAGACATTGGGCCCAAATGCCTGGGGTAATGGGTATGGACCTTCTGCTCAGCCTCTTTCTCCCATCTCTGCTGGCTCTGTACCTGGTAGGGAGACAGCTGGCTGGATTCAGACTCACAGAGCAGAGAATTCTGAGTAAGTGTATGAAACGGGGAACATAGTTCATTACAGATTTATAGCCGCACAGGAGAGCTCAAGTCTGGCCAGGCAAGATGGCCTTTCAGCATGACATGGGTGAGGTCAACATGTGTTGTCTGTGCTCTCCTCTGCCTCCCTGACTCCTCCATGTGATCACCCAGGTCACACACTAGACGAAGGGGAAAGGTTGTGTTTCTTTGGATGAATTGCTTGGACCTCTTCCGGTGAGACTCACTGTGAGAGCAGAAGAATCGCCATGCTTCAGTAAGTGGCCAGCCCAGGTGCAGCCTTTGAAGGATACAGGAAGACTCAAAGCTATTTCTTCTCAAGCCAAATATGGGGTCCTCTTATGTTTGTTGATTCTCTGCTGGTCTCAGAAAATGAAAGCACTTTGGAAAATCACTTTGGTAAGAAACAGAAGAGCAGAAGGCACAAACTGTCCACGTTATGTCCCAGTTACAGTCAAGGAAAATAAACTCAGCAAGCCAGAAAGCATGAGGAACACCAGCTGAGCCGCGACTGCTTCATCCTCGCTGGATGAAGGGGAACTTGTCTCTTTCCCTCTGACCTGTGGGTGACACAGCTCAAGTTTGGATGGGTGACTGACTCTAACTGAGGGGCTGTGGACTGGGCAGGTCTGAGCAGGGACTAGACATGGACATAGGTGCGTGTGGACACTAGTGTCCAAGCTGGCATGGTCTGAGGTGTCTGCCCTCGTGAATGTTGATATTCCCGCCTCACAGACTGCTGATTCAGCTCCTCAAGGTGCCAGTCAGAGCTAAAATCAAGAGGTAGGCCGGGCAACCCTGAGGGTCTCTGTGGATTAGAAGCTACAGTGGCTGATGGGACCTCTGCTATATGACATGTAGCAGGATTGACTTCATTGAGAACTTCTGGAAAGGGTGAGAGTTTGCGATGCTCTGTGAGTGACGTGGATTCTGAGATGCTGACCCTCTTTGCCGTCCTCAGAAATGACAGGTGATGGTAGAGGGTGAGGACACCTTCCATCTGCTAGGGACCAGGAGGCAGTAGGGTACTATGTGGGTAACGACTCCATGAGGAAAGAGGTACATCTTCACAAGTGTTTGGCAGAAGTCACTTCTGAGGTTAATGACCTGGGAACTCCTGACCCATCTAGGTTCCCTCCCAGGACACAGAGTAGAAAGGCAAAGACGAACGACAGTGGCCTCTAGTGGTCATCAGGAGTGCGTGCTCAATACTATTGGGCCAGTGTGTGAGACTGGGAAGCTCCGCCTGCAGGCGAGGGCTGGAGGTAGACGCTGGCCACTCCTCCTGTGGCAGCAACAGAGGGCGCAGACCGCGGGACACCAGGAGAGAGCCGGGCCGGCTGGCTGCCGTGGGTGGGGTGGACTGAGGGGCTCCTCCCGAGGCAGGGGTCCAGCTGAGCTGGGCCAGCGGACACTGCCAAGATCTCCTCATAGGGCTGCTTTACAGCTTGAAGAGGTTGAGAACCTGGTGAGCAGCAGCAAGCACGTTAGCAGGCAAGGACACAGAGGGCTGGAGGGAAGGGTGGTGGGACCTGGCCCGTGGAGACGCAGGCAGGGCCCTGCATCCAGGCTCCAGCTGACCACAGGGGTGGCAGACAGGACCCAGATGGCTGTGACATCCTGCCCTGCCCTGGGAGGTGGGCATAGCCATGCTCATGTCAAGCCAAGGAGCAGAGGGGTGGGATGAGGGGCTGCAAGGCTGAACGTGAGTCTATCTGGCTCCGATGTGGTGTTTTTCCAGCCAAACACAGAGACCCCTGCCCCGCGGTCCTGATGTGAGCCCTGTTCAGCTGCCTTTAGCACCACTGGCCAGGTCCTCACCCTCGGCCTTGCTGCTGGCTTCCTTTCTGATGTGGCTGTCAGTGGGTGGGATGCCCTTTGCCTGATTTTCTGTGAGAGGTTTCAGGACTCTCTCCAAGTTTGCTGGGAGGATTTCCCTTTGGGGTCTTTCTAAGTACTCCCGTGTTTCCCACACCTCCTTCCCGTGTTCCAGCATGAGAACACGGAGCTGGGTTTTTTTCTCTGTCCAGAAACATCTGGGGTTGGAGGGTGAGGTGCTGACACATGAGTCGTGTCCCTTCCCGTGGCCGACCCTCCCTGGCCCGGGGCTCAGCTCTCTGCTCTCCAAGGAGCTGCACCCCTGATGAGTCTCCAGTGACTCTTGCCCTGACCAGAGAGAGGGCTGAGGCTGTCCACAGTCACTGCGTCGACCACTGTCTCCTATCATGCAGGAGGAACCTTTCTGTCCCTCTGAGTTGGAGAATTTTACCAAGAGTTTCCCTGCTGGGGCTCCAGGGCAGCCTGGCTCCTTAGAGGCTGGCATTTTAACTTTCCAAGCCTGGGCTTCTTTAGGTACAGAAAGAAGTTAACGAGAAACTCCCAACTTTTGCTTTGCTGCCTTGAGAAGTCAGCTTATGAATATGCAGCCTCAGCCTTTGGCTGAAACAGGCTCGCTTTGTTCCTTGTCAGGGTTGTTTCTGATTATGTCTTCTGTCTTCCCTCCCGCATGGGTCCCCCAAGGACCTTTCTCCTGACTCCAACACACTTTTGCAGTTTAGAAGCTGATGTGCTTAACTTCCTGTGGTGCATCTCTGTCATACACATCACGGTATAATTCACGATAACCTTTGATTGCCACCATCAGCCTCCCAAGTATGGTTTCCCCAGATGAGGCTCCGGGTCCTGCTGTCACAGTGCTAGAAGACACACAAACCTCTAAGTCACCCAGGAGAGTCTTGTATTGATCACTGGTCAGAGCTGGGTGGGTTCGACAAGCTCCTGCAGAGAAACGGAACCTGTAGGTCTGGGTAGAGATGAGAGCAGAGTGGCTCTTAGGAGTTGGGAGGGTACATGTGGGCAGCTCCAGTGTGGGTCTTGGGTTCTGGTACCACACGGCAGGAGGAAAGGGACTTCATCCCTCCAGGACAGAGGGACTCACCTCCCCTTTTTTTCTGTCCACTCTCAACAGACTGGCTGGTTCCTACCTGCTTAGGGAGCATGATCATCTCCATCTCCACAGACACCCGGAAGTGATGTGCCACCAGCAGTAGTGGCACCCCTAGAGTAGTCACAATGCCATGTGAGATTAGCCATCACACCAGGCGATGTGCCAGAGTCTGGGGACATGAGCTAAGGTGGCAGTGACTTGCCAGGATTCAATGCTTGCTGCCTTTTGGGCAAGGGATAGAAAGCAGACCCGAGCCAGTCACTAAGAATGTCCCTGGGTTAGTGTTTGCTGAGGGAGGATCTGGTCAATGCAGGGCTGTGCTCAGTCTTGAAGTGAATCCAGATAGGAATTGAGGGTCATGGGGAAGACTCTCGACCCCACCTATGTGGCCTGTGCCTGCATTAGTTCCAAATAAAAAAGAAATTGGGCTGAGTATCCAGGAAATGAGGTCATTCCAGAATGTAATTTTGAGTTTCTTTAGGGAATCATGAAACTTGCACTGAAACACTCAGATTCTTTCCTTAAAGAGAATAGATACTGCCATCGTGAGAATATTCTAGGACTTTGGCTTTTCCATTCACTATCCAGTTACCAAGAGAGGCAGACAGAGGAGGCAGGAGAAAGCCTTCCTGGGGAAGAAGAAGGACACAGAGGGCCCAGGGGACTTGAGGACCTGTGTTATGACTTCCTGGGAAGTGACCTGGGTGGAGGAAGCCTACGGGGGAGTAAGTGGGTTGCCAAAGAGCAGTGTCCTCTGACCTTCCAGTGGAGGAGGAAGACAGTGCTGCTTCCGGCCATGTTGGTTTATGACTCTGCCTTTCTTTATCATCACTGTTTTCCAAGTCAGGACTCTGGGTCCCTTAACTGGCTTCTCAATTACCACAAACTCAGAGTCTGTAACAGAGGGGGAAAAAACAGTCCTGGTGATATTTGTTCACTCAAAAAACAGCAACTATGAGTACATGCTGGATATATGGAGAGGAGGAAAGTCACGGCCTGCTCTGTAGTCCCACAGCCTGGCAGGGGGTAGTTGGGCCCCAGGCTTCCCGAAAGCTGGTCCCATGGAACAGCATGTTCATTCAGAGCACAAGCAGGGTTCTGGGATGTAGATGACATGGGGCCTGGGGCAAGGCAGGAGCAGAGGGACTGAGCTGAGGACAGAAGTGTGAGTGGGGTCTGCCCAGGTGGAAGGCAGAATGTAGCGACCTCAGATAGGAAGACCCCAGTGCTGCCAATCACTGCCAGAAAGGAAGGGAGGGAAGACGGAGGGAGGGAAAGAGGGAGGGGACAGGGAAACCGGCTATCTTTACCTCATATTTGATATGGTTAGATCCGAAGACATACTTTAGGGAATTAATGGTGAGCCACAGGCCCAGAGAGTTTAAATGATGTGATCCAGGTCACACAGGTGGTTGGCAGAATAGCACTCGTGAGTCTCTTCTTTTATCCATCATCTCCTAGTCCAGTCCAACCTCAGATGCAAGCTAGGAAGCAGCGGCCTCCTAGAGTAAGCAGGTGGTATGTGTGGGCCTGGCCAGCCAAGTCCTGCAGTCTGCTGCTGTCCTGCACCCCTGAGGAGACACTGTCCCACTGGGCACCTTGCCAGTAGCTCCTGGCTGCCTTTGGTCTGTGCTCATGGCCCCATAGTGTCATCTGTTGGATCACCGCATGATGTCAGTGTGGGGACCAGCTCCATGGGGTGGGACTGGAGCAGGCCCAGCCAGAACGCTGAGGTCCCAGGCTCTCTGCCTATTGGGCTGCTCTCAGGGGTGTGTGGCTGCTGAACCCCAGCAATAAGATTGCTGTTCTTGCTCGATCCCTGCCAAGCCCCTCCCCTGACCCAGAGGCCACTCTGCCATCAAAGGCCTGAGCAATGGCCCCCCACTGCGATGTGACTCAGTCCCCAAATAGAAATCACACAAGCAACATTCTCCAGCCACAAGCAATAAAATATAAAGCAAAAGAGCTGCCCAGCCCAAGCCCAAGCCAAATAACCAAATAAATCTTAGAGACATGAGACTTAATTGACCGCCCTAAGTGACTATTGGCTTCAAGAAGAAAAGGCAGTTTTCAGTGACAGAAAATTTAAAAACGAAAATCAGAACACTAGATGCTGGGGGTTGGGTGGCCTTGTGCAGAACCACACTCGGAAATTAATGTCTATTCTCGTACTCATTCATTGTCATGCAATTAAACGTATCAACCAGAAGCCAACTCAAGAACCAAGAAGGCAGCTTGAGAAAGAAGGCTGGGGCAGTGGCGAGGGGCAGAACCAGGGCTTGGCCAGTGACAGAGAGGCCAGCCCGTGGGGACAGGTGGGTGGGAGCCTCACCGTCCACCCAACAGTGGGCTCAGCCCCTCATGAACTCTCTTCAAGTTCTTTCTGATCACCTCTTACAATGTTTGACTATCTCCTTGTGTGGGTCCCCAATCACAGTGTCCATGGAGATCAGACAGCATGGCCCCATGATAAAACCTGGAACCATCAGAACAGGATGAACAGCAGGACAAGAGAGCAGAGGGAGCTCCATCAGCACTCCACAGACCGTGAGTGGGTGAGCATCAGTGCTTCGTGCTGTCGGCCAGGCATGTCCTGCAGTGAGCCTCTGCTCCTGTTAGATGGCAGCTTCTTCTCGTGTCAGCCTCCTAGGAAGCCCTGACCTCCAGCCCAGAGCTTGGCCCACTCCCAGGCTCTCCTGTCCACCATGGCCCTTTCTCTGATGGAACTGATCCGTACTGGAGGGTTATCCGAAGTGGGGTCCAGAGGATGGGGTGGTCCCTGGCTTAGCTCCCGATAATGCTCAAGGCTTGGCTGATGTATGAAGGTGACAATACTGAAGATGGAAGATGCTATACCTGATATGTCCAATATGTCCCCTATATGGAAATATCACTGTGCAGAGGGGTTAAAGGAGCAAATGGAACAAGGTTATGGGCCGAAACTCAAGACAGCAGGTCCTTCATGAAGGGCCACCACCCTATTCTAGTGTCATTTCAGCCTGGTGACACCACACTGGATTCTAGCTTCCAGAGAAAAGTTCCTGCCATTGTAAGGTACTAAGTCAGGGTTAACTTGTCAGAGTAGATGAGGAAACATAGGAAATAACAAACACACAGTGACAATGCTGGGTGCGGAGCCAGGATGTCAGGCAGCTCCTCGGACCAGCAGGGAGCCCCGTGCCCATGCCCGAGACTCACTGGACTTTGGAGCCCACAGAAATAAACATTGTAACATTTGCTCTTAAATTAATTTAATTTAATTTTTTTTTTTTTTTTTTGAGACAGGGTCTTGCTTTGTAGTTCAGGCTGGCCCTGAGCTCAGCCTCAAACTCACTTCACAGCAATCCTCCTGCCTCTGCCTCCTGAGTGCTGGGATTATAGGTGTGAACCACCATGCCCGGCACTGTGGTATGTGGTCCTGGTTGCTGCTGGGCGTGAGTCTCCACACTCAGTATTATATGTGGTTACTGGGGAATCCAACCCGGGTCCTTGCACTTGCAAGATAGGCGCCAGAACCAATGAGCTAACTCCCCAGCCCATTTGTTCTTAAATTTAAAAGAAGTGGTGGACACACCTCTAAACCTAGCATTCTAGGATGTTGAGGCAGAAGAATCTTTCCAGCCAGGGCAATTTAGCAACCGAGACCCTCTCTCGAAATAAAACAATTAAGATAAGGACTAACGATGTAGCTCAGTGCAAAAGTTCCATTTCTAGTACTGAAAATAAAGTAAAAGTGAAGCTGTAATAAGTCCAGCCTGGTATTTTTTTCCTTCTTTGTACCCACACAGTCAGTGGACTTTGTAAAAGCTTCCAGTCAGGTGTCCCTGTAAGTCACAAAAGTAACTTTATTTTCACCCTGACATTCTCACTCTCGAAGGAGGCTGAGAGAGGCTAAGTCAACTCAGGGCTTGCAAGCCTTGTTTTGTCACTCTTTCCTAAATGACTAACATACTTTAATCTGAGGTTTTAAGGTGAGAACAGGTGCAGAGGAAGGTCAAGCTTTGCTTTGCTTTCTGTTCCCCGGTGGACATCTGCAAAGAGGCGTGGGTTTCAGCTAAGAAACACTCTTGGTTTTCTCTGATCGCCTCGTAAGAAAACAAACTGCTTTTAATGAGCAACCTGTGAAGGGTTCAGGAGTTGGTCCTCTGTCCCTATGGTGACCTCTAACTGCAAATTTCACCGCGGTCCCAAAGATGGGGGCTCTTCAAGAGTGGGTGTCTCTGCAAGGGCCTGGGGCCATCCAGACCCTGGTCTATGGCCTGTGGGCAGAGCTTGTACAGTGGGACTCCTGTCTGTGGACACCGCCCTTGTCGCAGGGCACAGATCCTCATTTGCAGAGGCAAAGGAAGAGACTCCACGACAGCTGCCTCTGAGGCCAGGTGCCCCTCAGAGCATCACATCCCAATACTGTGCCCACTCCATGTTAGAACTTGGACAATGGCATCGAAGTGCGCGGGGATGCCATAGGAAGTGTGGGACCAGACTGGGTGTTGCTGGGGCTGGAGGCAGAAAAGAGAAACTGACAGGTTGCAAGGTGGAGTTGGAGGGAGAAAGAGAGCCCCGAGGGAAACCCAGAGAAGCAACTGCACAGAGCAGAGGGTGTCTGGTTACAGCGCCAGGCCTTCAGGGAGCAGGAGTCGCTGCACACCTGTGTCCCGCCACCTGCCCTCCGCCGCCCCTCCCCCGGCCTCTGCGCTGCTCATGGTGCCGGGGGTCAGGGCCGCGCATGTGCGTCCGGTCAGCTTGTGAGATGGGGACTGCTGCGCAGTCCTGACCCGGAACATGTGACTCCCACTGGTCACGTGCATCTGTGACAGGAGACAGAGGAAGGGGCAGAACTGAAAGCTCACAGCCCGCTTTATCCTAAAGCTAGAGAGTCTTCCAGACAGAGAACGTGAAACAGACCTTGGAACTCGATGGAAATCAAACTAATCTGGCTTCCACTGGGCTCCCTGGGACACCTGGCACCTGTGGCAGCACTCAGTGGAGTTCCCCAAACCGGTGTGCCCTGTGGGCAGCACCCATATCCTAAGGATGCCAAGCGCCGTCCCTCTGCTGTCCTTGGGGTGCTGCCTCACTGGGGGCTGGCTGCCAAGATCAGTTTTCCCAGGAGAATTTTGTTTTTTCAAGAACCAAAATGTAAGTGGAGGGCAGCAGAGAAAGAAGTAGCTGTTCTTAAAATGACCAGGCTGTAGGGAAGAAGCCCTTGTCACCACCCTTGAAGCCTTCCACCCCCAGGAGCCCCTTGCCCACACCAGTCAGGGAGCAGACATACCGGCAGGGTGCAGGTGTTGGCATGCACTGATGGAAATGAGCAGGTTTACATCGTTTCTGCATTTAAAAATATATACACTTGCATTATTTTTCCATATGGGCTTTTAAATATACAGATGTTTACATTAACCGAGTATCAACTCAATTTGGTCTTCCTTACCTTTGAAGTGAGCACGTTAGTGAGTGCTGGGTAACCTTCACTCCCGAAATTAGGGAGCCCTGTTACATTTCATTTGCCTTTGGAAGACAGGTCTTTTCAGAATCTCTCCAGAGCTGAAGCGTCACCTAGTGGTCACACCTGGTTCTGCTTGCCTCTTAGCTGCTCCTGTTCCTCTTCCAGGGAAGAGGCAGCTTCCGGGCTGGCAGTCTCTCTTCATTTTCTCTCCGTATGAAATGCATTTCCAGAAGAGAAAAGTCAGAGAGTCTTTCTGGAGAAGCTCATCAGTCATCCTCCTGGGGACTAAGATATGACTCTGTATGAGTGTGTGTGTGTGTGTGTGTGTGTGTGTGTGTGTGTGTGTGTGTGCGCGCGCTCTTATCTGCAAAGAAACTTCCCTGGATACAGCCAGATGCTGAGGCTGGGGCTGCAGGTCCCTCTGCGTGGACTGGACTTGGTTCTCTAGAGACAGACAAGGTCATGTTACCTTTTCTTCTTGGTTACCTTTTCCTAGCAGGAAAGCGCATGACCTCTGGGTATGTTAATTCTACCTCATTTAACAGGGCACTCAGTGTGCACTAGCCAAGGCTGTGCAGCTTGTGTGGGACACAGCTGAAGGGAAGACGCCTCTGAGACACTGGAGGGTAAGTGAGGGGTGGCATATCTCTGTCACGTTGCTGCTAACTGTAAACTATCTGTTCTGCTCCAAGTAACCCTGGAAGAATGCAAGAAAGCGATACATTTTAGCGGGTGACTTCTTGAGATACTTCTGTAAATATAAAACTGGCACTAAATCTGTCCTGTAAGGATAGTGTGTGTGCAGGCCTGTGGGTGAATGTGTGTACATGCAGACCTGTGTACATATGCAGACTTGTGTGTGTGTGTGTGTGTGTGTGTGTATGTGCTTGCACAGGCTTATGCATGTGTGTATATGAGGTGCACAGGGTTGTATACATGCAAAGGCCCCCACATATACACACATGGAGTTGATCACATGCTTAAGGATACCTGTATCCTTGTGTGCACCTGCGGGACCTGTGTGTGCAGTGTGGGTAAACCTGGGAGGAGAGGGCCTGGGCACAGGAAAGGAGCTTTGGGGGAGGCTGGCATCTGCTGGGAGCCTGGGCCCACATACTACCAGTCAGTACCCTGACTCAAACAGCGCAGAACCCTGCTGATCCTGAGGGGAGTCTCCCTGTGGTTTCAGCATGGGAAGGATAGTGTAGTGTGTGTGACACCCCTCACTTCAGTTTGACCAACTCCCAAACGCTAGTGAGAAATGGAGAGCTATTCCTGAGCTTGGTGGGCAGCAGGGCCTTCCCAGAACAGTTCCGGCCACATCCTTGCCAGCAGGACTCCCTCCAGGGAAAAGGTTAAGGAGAGGAAGACTACTAAATTAGCATCAAATGGGAAGTTTGAAGAAAGAGCCCCCCAGAGACAGCTGCCCTTGTGCTCCAAAGCAGAGGGCCAGTGGCCGGGGCCTGTGTTCTCCAAGAGATATCTGTCCTTTGTACAGACTTGGAACAGGAGTGGCTCTAAGCAAAGGTTTGGTAAAAGAATGAGCAGCATGTATAGGACCAGAGGGAAAGGAGGCATTGGGTTGGGAGGTTTGGAGGGAAAAGGCAAGTAGGGAGACCTGCCCACGGCACCTGACCATGGAACTCATGCTCCAAACCTTCCTGGAAAAAGGGGCCAGGTGTGACCTGGCTCCTAATGTCTGACACTTTCTACCAGAAGGAAGCTGAACACTCCTTCCTACAGAATGCACCAGGCACTGCTGCACTGTACCTCGGCTTGGGGTGCATTAATGAGCCAGGGGGGTAGGTCAGGGCCAGCCAGTTGTGTTCACCAAAGGGCACTGGGGTCAGCTCCAGAAGGAGGGCCAGAGGTGGCCCACTCTGCTCATTCGTGGAAGGAAAGGGAGGCTGGGGTTGTGCAGGATGGTGAGGAAGACCAGGCCAGGTGTAGAATTCCCCCAACTGGCGCTGCAACTTTCTGCCCACGACTGAGCCCTCCACGCCCTGATCTCTTGCACTGCAAATTGTGTTGACCTCATGAGCTTGTCCTGAGGTAGATCAGTTGGCTCTGGGGAGTGCTCAGGAGTAGCCAATTCTAAAGGTTTAGGTGCCAGGACAGACCCTGTTTGCTTCCACCCTACAATCACCAACTTGGACACATAGAGTGACCTTGCTGGGAAACTCTTGGCCTGGCCTGTCCCCTGATAGAAGATGCCAGCAAGGACCCATCATGGACAAGTCAAACTGTAAATACTTCAGACCAGAATTTAACAGAAAGTTTTACCAGACTGAGTCAGAGGAAGGTAATTGAATGTGACATCCAGAACCAAACCACAAGGGCCGTGTTTGTGATGAGAAAGTGTCTATGAAAAAAGCAATCAAACACCAGCAGGACAGGAGGACAAGTCACAGCCAGGTCTGGATCGCTGATGTTTTATTTATTTACTTATTTTTTTTTTTGTAGTACCAAGGATCAAACTCATGACCTTGTGTTTTCCAGGCAGGCGTGGTACCACTGAATTACATCCCCAGCCCTGATGTTACCATTCTTGAGAATGAATGCGCAGATAATGTAAACTCATGCAATGCCGGTGGCACTGCCTGGGCTAGACTGGATAGGACAGGAGGACTGATCAGAGTGGCCACTGGATGCCGCTGATGATTTTCAGGAGGTCAAACAGAAGAGCAAGGGGGTTCAGATGAGAACAAGCCAACATCTCACAGATAGTCGGTCAGAAAAAAATCATAGATCCAACCATGCCACATATCGATGAAGACATAGGGAAGCAAAACACATTGCTACTTTAAAATTTGTTAAATGTTGTTGAAATATGGTGTAAGTACAATAAACTGCCATACTTGAAATGTATCATTTGAGAGGTCCCAAAAGTAATTTCAGATCGAATAGGTGCAATCATTCTGGAAAACAGTGACAGTTTTGGGTAAAATCCAGTTCTACTCCCGGGTGGCACCATGAAGAAATTTTATGTGGCTCAGGAGGAAGCACAGTGTCCACGTGACACCCACTGAGATATGGATTCATAGAACACCACACAGAAATTAAATGATTAGTCATATTGAGTTCCATAGAAAAGATGCATTTAAGAAAAATATACACAGTATATGACAAGTATTCAAAGTATCTTAGCTGTAAAGTTGAACTAGCCCAGTTTAGGGAGGAGACCCAGCCATGAACGTATGCGCATGTTCGTGGTGTGCTGTGTACCAGAGTTTGAGTGCCATGAGCCCGGGTGGAGGTGGGCTGCAGAAGCTCACCCCTGTGTGCAGGAGCTGGGCAGGGGCACGTGGCCATTTGTGGGTAACATCATTCTCTACAAGTGTTGTGTACATGCCAGAGGGGACAGGGTAATAAAGACGCAGCCCGGAAGTGGCACATGGCTGAGGAGAATGACTGAATCTGTGAAAGGCAGGTGGTTCTGGGATGTGCAGGGGTCTTCCCCTTGTGTCAGGATACATTTATTTCTTTACAAATACTGGAGCTAACTTTTAAGTATATTAATTTATCTTCTAAGTAGAAGATGGAAGCATGAATATGCTGTAAAGTTTTCTCTATATCTTTCCGCACCTTCAAACTCAGAGTACTTGACATTTAAATCCAAAACAAGCCTATAGGGTCACTGTAGAAGACAGACAGAGGGGACAGTGATGAGGTGACATAGATGTGACTGGTGCCTAATGTGAAACTCATAGTGACTCCATGTTTGAAGAATGACCCTCCTCTCCTCCCCAGCCTAACTCACTGCAATTTTGCCTCTGTGACTTTGCTTGTGCTATCTTCCCAGGATGAGCTCACTGCCCAGCGCAGGTGAAGTGTATTGTAGAGGTAGTTGCAAGTTGTACTACTGACCTTGCAGCTATGATCTGTAAAGATAACTATGTAGCTGGCTATTGGCCCCATTTCTGTATCTGCTAGTTTTTCTTTTTTTCCTTTAAAAACAAGCTTTCCTTTAAAAACCCATTACAGGTTCAAGGAGATGCTTCACTTTGCTAGAAGGTGAAGTCCACGCGCGTGAATCAGCTTCCATCTTTTAATACCCGCTGTGTGTCCTGGGGTGGAATTATCTCTCGCTCTATGGTATTACGCCTAAGAACTGCCCAGGGTGGAGAAAGTCTCTATGACCACAAATGAGACATAGACGGTTACAGTCCTGTCTAGATGTCCCCCAAACCTCACACGATCATAGGGGTGCTTTTCAGAGGCGGCTGGATCTAGGGCGTGATGCGGGTCTCAAGGGTATATGTGATGCTGGTACTGAGGTGCCTGGGTAGAATACAAAGGGAGAGAGGCATGGCTGTGTTAGTTGCTGCTGCCAGTGATATTTCACTGCTTCTCTGCTGCCACCTCCTGCATGTTCTCCGATGCCCCTCTACCATGCCACCCTGTCTTAGGGACAGCCAACTATGGACTTAAACTTCTATAATTTGTGAGCCAAAATAAATGTTTTCTCCTTTAAATTTAGGTGTCAGGTATTTTGACTCAGCAAGGAGAAAAAGTAAGATGCACGTAAACCTGCACACCTCACTCGCAGTGCAGGGCTATGTGCGCCCTTCAGGTAGGAGAGAGTGACTCCTCCTCCAGCCCACTCCACTCCCAGTGGCACCAGCCTGGGACAGCTGTAGGGAGGAAAGGTCAAAGGCAAGCATGATTCCAGGGAGGACACATAGGTCAGGCACTAGCAACAAGCCACAGCTGAGGCAGAACTCAATTTCAGATCCCAGACCTGCCTAGAAGTGAAGTTGTGATGTGGAAGAATTATGTGGGATCTCAGCTCAACTGACAAGGCAAAACCAAACAAATCAAAGCCATCACAGAGAGAACCAGCAGGTTCTACGCACTGCACTGCATCTCTGGAGCAGAGAAGCCAGCCTCCTAGGCAGGTGCTTTCCAGATGACCCGCTGGAAAAGTCCCTGACAGGAAGTCCTTGACGAGGCTGGTTCTCCCGGTGAGAACATGTGTCCCTAGAAAGTAAAGGGCAGTTATCTGACCTAGCGCACACTCTAGTGTCCCGGAGCAAAAAGTGCTGCCTGGTTAGGGGCAGGGCTAGAGTAATGCCACCCAAGGGCAGAGGTCATGCTTGTCTAGGCCTGACAGCAGCTTCTGGAGAGACACTTTTCCTTTTCTTCTGTTCAATCCCAGTGAAAGGGAAATTGATAATTAACTAAAAGGTAGAGTTAATCTTGCTGTTGTATTTTTAGACGAGGGTCCTTATGTAACTTACTAGCAGCGGCCACTCCATCACCTCTCTTGGGCCCATTCACCAACATCCCATTGTTCCTGTTTGCCGTAGCTCAAAAGCACGGTGGGCAGGAGAGTTGGACCATACTGATGAAGGCTTAGTTTAGGTCTGCAGAAAATTGAGTGCTTTGCTATTTTTCCATAATGTCTGCTCTGTCTCTGTCATTTTCATAAAAATCATTAAGTGGATGCAGGCAGGAAAGAAGGAGGAAGAAGGATGAGGTAGGAAGGAAGGGGCGGGCAGCCACACGGGCCTTGCAAAGGCGAATGTCGTATAGGCCTCTCCTGGGGACGCCCTGTGGAGTCCGGGCTGATGGACGGGGAGGAGGTACTGCTGCTGGCCGGGGTGTCCCTCCCTTGTGATTGTTCTTCCTTACAGCTCATGAACGTGTCTCATAGTTTGTGTGACAATTCTCAGTACTCCGTGCAGTTCAGTCAAGCTGCTCTCAGTAGCCAAATACTTCAAGAGCCCAGAAGCTGGGGAGGTAGACTGTGTCTTCCCCGAGTCCCACCTCATCCCACAACCTTCCACTGCTGCCCCTTCCCACCCTCACGAAGTGCATCCCGTCCCTTGGGATTTTTCTGCGTGGGTCTGGAGAGTGCAAGTCCCCCAAGGACCAGTTCAAGTGGAACAGTTCTCCTCTAGCCCCTGAGGTTCATCCTCTGGCCGGGGGTCATTTCTTTGTGGACCAAAGGGAGACTCCTGGAATCAGAAGCCTGTCCCTTCCTGAGACTGACCAATGCCACTGGGCAGTGAGGACAGGCAGGGGAGGGACAGCTGACTGCATAGGGTGGCAGCCCCGGGCCCCATGGGGCTGTGGTCAGCAATGGCCCTGACCTTTGGCCACATCCCTAACTCCTGTTGCCCATTCTCAGTCAGATGGCCCTGAGTTTAGGATCAGTCTGAGCAGGGGCCACGGACCTCACTGGAAACCAGACTCAGCCCAGGTCTGCCTTGTCACTACCTTCCATGGGCCTCAGCCTGGCCTGCATTTCCCTGTCCGCACGACAAAGTCCCCTTTCATCTCTGACAGTCAGAGGGAAAGGAGCAGAGCCCAAGAGGCAGTGAGAGAGGCACCAGCCCTGACCCAGGGCATCTTTCCATGGCCTGGATATTGTCTGGAAATAGATCTGGAACTCAGAGGAACAGCTAATGGCCTTGCCAGGAGGACATAGGTCCTTTGTGTCCCTTTGATCCTGGAACCCCAGATTATCTATGCGCCAGAAGACCAGAGTCACCTTGTGTGCCGAGTAATAGATGTCATAGCACAGCTTAACCTCTCTTCAGATGTTGTCAGGGCCAGCAGCCCTGGCCAGCAGTTACCCCATAATGTTCTGAATAGCCTTTGAGTATGGCCTTTCCCTTTTTAGAATGCATTTCTCTAGGTAGTGAAGACAGCTGCGGCGGCACTGTGGTGTGCAGGTCACCTGTATGCATCTGTGACGAATCCACCACGTGGTGTTAAAGCACCTGGAATACAGTTGCCTTCCTCCTCTATAAATCACAACTGTGACAAAGTAACATCCCCTACAATCCCTACCTTGATCCAGATATGAAATCATTTTCAGATGGTTTAAGAAACTATAAATACAGCAAGTCTTTGAGAACTTTCAGGTGAAAATATAAGAAAATATTCTATGGCATCATTTTCTGGGTTTCACAAACTACATTACAAAAATTCCTCAACCAAAAGATTAGAAAATTTCACTAATTTAAAATTTATGACCACATTTTAATGAAAGTAAGACCCAGCTGGAAAGTAATCAGCCTTGAAAACTAGGGCTAGAAAATGGCGGCCCCCGGAAGCCTCTCCTCACCTTCCCCACACTAGAGGCAAATCCCGAGCAGGAGGACAGTGACAGCAGATGAGGGAAGAGAGCTGACTGGAACTGACACTTTGATCCTAGGTTGGCAAGGCTGATTATTATCCGGCTAGGTCTTATTTTTGAGGAAAGATGATATTAATAAACATATGTTTAAAATTAGATATTAAAATCTAACATTTCCGTCAACCAAAGACACAGGGATTAGACAAAGCGAGTTGCTGGTCACTGGCTCCTACTGACAATACCTGTGGATTGTACAATATCACTGTACCAATTGTACAACATTGTACCGATTGTACCAATATCATTGTGATGTGGCCTCCCTCTCCCGGAACAGACTCTGGTGAACTCTGGGCCATGGTAGAGACCAGTGTCCTGCTGTCAGGCCGGAGCACCTGCCCTGGCCCTGCCACAGTTCACTGAGGCCATTGTAGACTCCCTGCAGCTCTCAGGGAGTGACTTCAACATCATGGCCAAGCACTTTCACGTGATGGCAAGACCCCTTTGGCTCTCTGGTATCTCATGAGGGTTTGCTGAGACAGTGGTATGTTAAGAACAAGCACAAATTGGCATCAAAGCTTCAGAATGAGCACCCAACCAGCTTCTATGTGTCTTTATGGAGAAGGAGGGTGTGTCCTGTATCCACTGACTGGTCCCTTCCCAGGACGTCCATTTTGCTGCTGCTCACTCTATTCTCTTTCCCTGCTGTAGCCATCTAGGGAATATGGGAGCCCGAGGAGCTCTGGAGAGGCTCTTCCTGAAGTAGTCAGGAGCTGACCTCTTCCCCACCTTGCTCCTCCATCTGTGGTGGCCACTTTGTCTCCCTCTGGCTGTGAGCTGGGTCACCACCTGCTTGAGTGGCCACCAGCAGTGTTTACCATCCAGCTTCCAGGGAGGGAGGCATCGCAGCAGTCGGGCGCCTCCACCTTGGGAAAGAGGCCACATCGTTCTTTCCACAAGCAGGATGAAATAGCATCCGGATGGAATAGGCTGGGCTGTCATCACATGCTCAGCTGGAGGATGAGTGAGGAAATAGCTTCAGTGGAAACAAACCCTGTATTTTTATGCATCTGTACCTCAGACTCATGGGGCTTTTTTGAACTATTGGCTTCTGCAGAGTTTTCTAGTATTCAAGCTAAAATAATGCACGGGAACCTGTTTAGAATTCTCTGAGTGCTGGATGTCACCCATGGCTGGAGGAAGAAATCACCTTCCCACAGATCCATGTGGAAACAATTCACAGATGCAGTACCACTGTCAAAATCAGCATGCTCAGTTTTCTTATAAAAAAATACACATTTCAAAAATGGTAACAGTAAAATGTAAGTCTGGTGTCACTGACCATATATGGTTATTTTCTTTGTTCTGGGACAAAACGCCTGACACCCACAAGTTAAGGAAGGTAAGATTTATTTTTGACTCATTGTTTAAGGTTTCAGTCCTCTGGCTGGCCCTAAAGCAGGCAGAATGGCAGAGGAAAGAGAGGTCAGGGCTCACAGGCAGGAAGCAGAGAAAGGAATCAAGGAAGGAGGAGGGAGACAGACCCTTCCAGGCCACACCCCCAGTGGTCCACCTCCTCCCAGCAGGCTTCACTTCCCAATATCCTGATTAGCTATAAACTCATTGGTGGACTAACCCACGGATGGATACCACACTCCCATGATCCTCACTTCCCCAAAGCCTCACCTACGATTGCCTGAGGCTTTAGGGGAACACCTAGATATAAACCACAACAAAGCGCTAAGAAAGTGGACAGGGGAGCGCCTCCCTGTGCTGATGGTAAGAATACAGTTGGAGACACACCAGCTCTGCTGCCATCAGGGCTCGTGCCCCAGACAACAGCTCACTGCTGGCTCTGCCCCAGGCCACTCTGCACCATGTGCCAAAGGGATGCTTGCCCAAAGTAGTAATAATTACAGCACTTTTCTAGGAGAAAGATGGAAACCAAGCAAAGTGTGGGTCCATGAAAAATCATGCTCTATCTCTCTGATAGTCACATCTACAGTGACATGAAGGCCACAGTCCTAGTGTTATAGACAGGTAAGTCAGGTAGAAATATTACAGGCAGTCTAGGTTCCTGAGAGAGTTGGGAC
The DNA here is from genome assembly GCA_004026965.1 of Petromus typicus. NCBI lineage: Eukaryota > Metazoa > Chordata > Mammalia > Rodentia > Petromuridae > Petromus > Petromus typicus. The sequence continues at coordinate 250 of PVIR01003844.1, read as the reverse complement.
AAAAGTAAAAGACATTACGACTGTGGCTGGAGGCACACCTCCCAGGCCCACATACTTCCTCAAAGCGCAAGATAAGTAGTAACATCTGACTGAACGAAGTAGAGATAGACGTCAGTCACCCTGGTGGGTGACCAAGCTGTCTGGGCCCATCATTTCCTAGAAAAAGTCTTTGTTCTTTCCATGCACACTTGTTACATGACCTGTTTCCCCATTGGATCACTATTACCTAAGTGATGTACTAGTGACCTCA
>PVIR01003843.1:26006-84529 GCA_004026965.1 Petromus typicus | reverse complement strand
ATACTGGGTGTGGAAACCCACACCCAGCAGCAACCAGTACCACATACCACAGTGCTGGGCGTGGTGGCTCACGCCTGTAATCCCAGCACTTGGGAGGCAGAGGCAGGAGGATTGTGATGTGCGTTGGAGGCTGAGCTCAGGGCCAGCCTGAACCACAAAGCGAGACCCTGTCTCAAAAAACCTAAAAAAAAAAAAAAAATTTTGTCTGTAAACAATATGCATCATCTCACCTACTCTTTCCATATCCTTTGTTGTTGTATTTGACAAATGATGTCAGCTTCTATTGCTGTTGATAGTTAGTTTTTCTTTTCTTTTAAGGTTTTTATTTTTTTGAGACAGGCTTTTGCCAAGTTGCCCAGGCTGGGCTTGAGCTTGTGTCCTAAAAGCCCAATTATTTTTGCCTTCTACAGGTCAGTATAGTACACTGCACTGACATCCTTTTAATTATAAACTAAGTGACTAATATCTTAAAAGATGCTGGTTCTTTGGCTGGATGAGGGGCAGGGAGTTCCCTCCTCTGACACTTAAAATCTACTCTCAGGGCTATCTATAAAGACTAGTTTATATATTTTTTGTGTGTGTGGTACCAGGGATCGAACTCAATCTCTTGTGCTTCCAAGTTAGGCATGGTACCACTTGAGCTAACCTCCCGGCCTCAAGGCTACTTTATTTTACTAAAAACAATCTACTCTCCTTTCTGATTTTTTCACTGACAGTCACTGATGTTGATTACCCTTCTCTGCTCTCTGATGAATGTGCCAGTGGTTACCTTTCCCACAGTATTCAAGATTCACTTTTTCATGTGTGTGTCACTGTTTCTGAACAGACCCTCACAAATTTTATGAAGATTACTGTGCTGTTTGGCTGACACTCACTATATTAAATTCCTAACAAAACACCATAATTGTATCTGGCAGAAGGTATTCTATAAGAAATTCGGAGGCTGCTTTTGCTCAGAATGACACTCTTGGTATTTACACTTTTTCTCATCATATATCATATTACTTTCCCAGAGCTGAGTTTACTGACTCTAGACCATCCAGAACACAATACAGAAATTCTTCTCACCTTAATTCTTGCCAAAAATAAGTTTCTAAAGGAGATAATGGAATGCAGGTAATAGAATAGAACATAATTACAAACTTTTCTGAACCTGTAGATTTATCAGCAAACCCTGGGAACAGTAAATTTATTAACATTGGACTAATTTTCCTATATTTTTATTTTGATTGATACACAAGATGCAAAGATAATTTAAATTCTCCCAAGTGAACAGCAGACAGGATTGTGTGTCTTTAAGTGCTAGAGACAATAATAACCAAAAAATTGTGAGGCAGAGTTCAATATGTTGACTCAATGCTTAGACTATGTTGTTAAGTATTTTTTCTCTTTACTAAAGAGCCACGCCTATTCAATTCCTCACATCAAAATGTTTCTCGAGGTCACTCTTACTGATTGAAGAGCTAGAAAAGACGCATGGACTATTTACTGATAAAGGTCTCAAATGTTTTGAAACTTGGCAGAAAAAGAATTTCTAACACTCAGTCCACTGGTATGGCATTAGAATTGGCAGATTTGTATCAAAACTAAGATCAGTAGCAGATTATTATGTTTTAGGGTTTATATATATCATTTGATTCCCTTGAAGTGAAACAAGTAAACACATTTTAACTACTGAACACTTACTGAGAAAAGCAACAATAATTATGATCCTATGAAGAAAATAAAAAGCCACTTTGTTACAAAAATTATGCTACCCACACCTTTAGAATAGTAGTCCCTAACAATATAAAGTCTTGGTCTAAAGTTGGTGATGGATTACAACATGATTCCACTCTATGTACATACCTTTCACAGTTCTCTAAAATCTCATATGGAGTTCTGTATCTTGATTGTAGTTGTGGTTACATGCAACTATACGACATTAAATTGCACAGAACTACACACACACACACACACACACACACACACACACACACACACACACAGCGCCCGAGAAAATGTGAACAGGCTCTAGAGTGTGCCAACATCAATTTCTTGATTTGATAAATGCTTCTTTTTATGTTATCATCACGCAAGCATGAAGAACACGCAATGTTCTGTGCATCTACAATTACTTTAAAGTTAAAAAAAGTAAAAGCAGAACCTTTGAGAAAGGTGTACTGATGTGGAATAATGTCCCCCAAAAGAAACAGCAAAAAAGTCCATGTCATAATGGACTAGTGCTTTCATCAGAATGCTTATGGCACAGACACCTCATTATCTGACGTATCACAACAGGATCATTTAGTGAAACACGTTCTGGGTTCTTGATTCCATAGAATGTTCACTTTGTTGGGGTCTATTTGGCTTTGACAAATTCCTGCTTAACCGCTGAACTTTTCTTCTCTCACCTACAAGCTCCTCCACAAACTGTTTCTTCTCTATACTTTCAAGTTGAACAGTGAACCAGAACTCATTTCTGTGGGTGAGGAATCTTCACAAATGGAGAGGTCTGTTTGTTTTCAGACCCAGGGTGAACGTTTCAGGTTAGAAGGCATTTTAAATGTTGGCTTTATCTGCTCCTACTAAGACTAAGTCTCCTGTGCCTGATCAGCAGTGGCAAACCTTTTAGAGCTTTCAGTGATAACAAGCAGCCTGCTGTGTGGCATTGTGCCATCACTGGAAGCTGGTCCTTCGTCACCAAGCACCTTTGGAAACAGTATTAACTCTTTCAGGCCAGTTGGGTTTTATTTTGTACATTTAGAGTTTAGGGGACTGGGGATGTAGCTCAGTGGCACTGCACCTGCCTGGCAAGTGCAAGGGCTAGAGTTTGATCCCCAACACTGCAAAAACAAGACAAAACAAAAAGTTCATTATTGGCCGTCTCCTTCCAACCACACTATCTCCCATACCTGCAAAGTTATCTAACTGGCAAAGGCCTTTGGAAATTGTGTTTAATAAACCCATCTTCAACTGGAGAGAAATCTCACCTACTCTGTATTTTTTGCCTTCTACAAGGTGGCAATCCTCAAACTTGGTTGCACCTTTAAACTATTTGGTGGCTTTGAAAATGATCAATTCCTGTGTTCCAACCCTAGATTCTGATTTGCAATGAGATGTGAAGCAGCTTGAAGCAGCAAAAAAGTCCTTGAGAGTTTGAAAGGCTCTGTAAGAAAAACAAGTCTTCATGTCACACACACTTCATCGTTCTTCCAAATGTGTGTAGAGAAAGGAGGACTCTGTGTTTGAGCGCATATGGAATCTCGGCGATTATTCTGCTAGAAGTGAACTGATCCATGAATTATGGACTCCACTGTCAAGGCTTCCCTTCCTGCCCTGACGATAAACAATAGGCAGCCATCCCGTTAGAAGGCCCTGTCAACATCTGACAAGTCTCATGTGAAAACAGAAAATTTTCAAATCAAGTTAATTTTCAAAAACTTCAATACCTAATTAAATCAGTTTCTACCAAGCAAAGTGAGTGTCCCAGACCTGACCGAATACTTTGTTGCTGGGACTCACACCAGGGCTTCACAAACCTCTGAGCTATCATCCTCACCCCAGTGCTATTTTTTAAATATAGGGTTCAGAACCCAAACTGCATCTTCTATGATTATCCAAATTAGTATTAAAGAGGCTGTGACATAAGAAAGTTATTGTTTAGTATCTGTGGCATGAATTCACTCGTTTTAAATACAAACTAAACAGAGAATGTCTTGGAAAAAATAATTTTAGGACTACTATGGGAGACTTTTTCAAGTGACATTTTAGTTTCCTCCACAACACCCAGTGCCACTTACAAATGCTTACTAAAATTGTAAGGTTATGTGTGTGTGTATGTGTGTGTGTGTTACCAGGAACTGAACTCAGTCTTCACACTGCCTTTTTATTTTGAGACAGGGTCTCAGTAAGTCACTAAGTTGCCCAGGCTGGGATCATAGATGTGATCCTTTTGCCTTCGCCTCCTAGAGTGATGAGATTATTGATATGTGGCACCACGCTTGGCTCAGGAGCTTTTTAGTTTTGAATTAGGTTATGACTTTGTTTTGGGTTCCAGCCGGCCTCAAACTCAGTCATCCTTCTACTTGAGACTCCCTAGTACTGGGACTATTGGTGCTACTACCATGCCCAGAACTGGGTTATGACTTTGAACCAGTTTTGATTATTTGTATCAATTCCAAATCTAAATTCAAAACGCAGAACTGAAATGAGAGCGAAATATAAAATGAGTTTTAAAATATCAAGAATTTTCCCAATATTCCACACATTTGGTTAAGATTCTTTCTAAAACACGCATATTCTCTTCCTCTCTCTCTTCCTCCCTCCCTAGGACCTAGAAGATTAAATTGTTTCTCTATGGTTCAATAGAGTCTTCTGTATTTTCCTGGGAACATTTAAAAATATACTTATAAGGGACACTTACAAGGATGTTTTACAATACTAGTAAGACAGCACAAAACTCACCAAAAAGAAAAATGTTATACACATATGGAATACATGCATACAAACATGCATGTATGTGTGTGTGTATCCAAGACAGTAGTTCTGTGGAATATCCAAAGAACATTACTCAGGTAAAAATGATTTTTATAGGATAGATATGTATACACACAAAAAGGTTTGGAAAGCCATATGCAAAAATTTTAACAGTAATTACCTCTAAGCTTTAAAAATTATGTGATGAGGGGAATGTTTTGTCTGTAATATCTTAATATTTATAGCGAAAAACTGAATCTTGCAGCTGAAATAAATTAAGTATGAAAAAGGTTAATACCCCAAAACACACTTTAAGAAATAAAATGTGTCAAAAGCATACTCATCCTAATAGTAATTGGTACCAACAAAGAAGCTTTCATGACACTCATCCTTGTCCCTTAGCGGAAACAGTGGTAGACTTCAGAGCAGGACACTCTGACCAAATTCAATCCAGATCAACCAGTTGCTCCACTTTACTGAACGCCACTGTCATTATCTTCTTTCTCTAGCAGAGATTTGAACACGTTATCGAATACACACAAGGTGCTTACCTGCATCCTGAGAAACAGAGGCACTAGAAGGATGTCTGCCGAGAGTGAAGTGAACAGTCATGCTTCCATGAAGAAGTAAGCAATGGACAAAAATTAATCCACTGCAAATTCGGTATCAATATATTACATATGCATTGCCACGTGGATCAATGAAGACATAGACGTGCTCTTCCAAGGTAACAACACAAAGGTGTGGTCAAAATGCTTGTCTTTGTAATATAACCTGACATTTCCTTTACTACAAGCATCTTTTAGTATCAAGTACTTCAGAGTAGAAGCCCTCAACTCAGATGTGGGGCGGTGTGAGAGGCAAATGCACATATAACTGTCTCCTCAAAACAAAACATTCCCGATGCTGAAATTACCAGAAGGTCTTACACATTAAAGAAAAACAAGACTCTTCAGTTTTCTTGAAAACCCAGAAGATCTGGCAAACCAAGAGCCGTACCCTTACACGGCTACACTCTGCTACAACTGAGCAGGTGCTTCCTCTTTACCCAAAGCCTTCATCTTCTCAGCTTGCAGTCTCTACTCACCCTCACCCTCATGTCACCTGCTTAACTGTTTGTGACCTGTCAGATACACAGGAAGCAGCCCCGTACTTACTCACTTTAAGGACATGTACATCATACAACTGTTTATTATAATCTTGTCTTGAGACAGCTAATGGTGACCAAAGACAGGGACCTGAAGCATACTGTGTTCTCCTGAGGCTTCTGGAAAGGCAGGAGAGGGGTCACTGACCCATTTTGCAGTCCCTTGTCTTCCTCAGAACCCTGAGTGTTCCAAGTTATTTTTCTTAAATAAACAAACGACAGACATAGCTATTCAAAAAGTAGGAACTCACTGTCAGAAAGAATAGCTCTGAAAGTAGGATTTTAAATTATGGCAGATGAGAACATTTCAACCCTTCAAGCATGGTAATATTTTTTTTTTCTTGAGAAAGGGTCTCACTTTGTAGTTCAGGCTGACCATGAGCTCACTATGTAGCCCAGGTGAGCCTTGAACTCACAGCAATCCTCCTGCCCTTGCCTCCTGGAGGGCTAGATTTACAGACATGAGCCACTCTCAGCATTGTGCTATGTGGTACTGATTGCTGGTGGGCATCAGTCACCATGCCCAGCACTGTTGTATGTCATTCGTTACTGGGAATTGAACCCAGGACCTTGTGCTTGCAAGGCAGACACCGGAACTTCAGAGCTAAATCCCCAGCCCCATGGTAACATTTTTGGTCTATAACTTATAATTAGAAACAAGAGTGTGAATATTTGGCAGAAAGTTCATACTTGTGAAGTAGAAGATGCAGACACGCTTTCCCCTAAATTATGAATGGTTAAAATTCACAGGCTCCCTGAGGGACCACAAGGCAAAGCACTGCAGCTGAACACAGAGCCAACCTTGTTGGGCGGGTGGACACTCCCTTGTTGCTGGTCGATCGGGTTGGTCCCTTGAGTGCAGATGCCTATAAATATGCAGGCTCCAAGGACAGTGGCCCGAGGGCTTAACTCTCAGTGATGTCTAGAGGAAGGAACCACCAGTCTCTGGCCATTCTGGTCCTCACCGACACGCACCATGCTTCTGTGCTTCGTAGAATCTGACTGTGCAGGATTTTCCAGGAAACAAGATCTGCCTTTGTCATCTCATCACTGTCACGCTCTCTTGATGGTCGTTCTGCTGTGCTGGCTCTTGAGCTTGGACATCTATGTAAAATATTGTTCCTTCACTGCTAGAAATGAGGCAGGTGTAGGAGGTGGCAGTGATCTGAGTATATGTGAAATTTGTAATTTATAATCGCAAAAGACAGCGTGAATATCCACTGAAGCTTGTTAAATTAAATTTTGGGAAAGGCATAAAATGTCCTACCACCACAAAAGACTAGAGAGAATGCCATTCAGCAATAAAAAAGAACAAAGTATCGATACACTTAACAACTTGAATGAATCTCTAGGGAACTATGCCAAATGTAAAAGCTACCACATCAATCCCAAAAGGTTACATATATATATGACATGTATAATAGCGATTAGACGACAAATATATAAATGGAGAACATATTAGTGGTTGCCAAGGATTAGATATGCGTGATATGGATGGTTCTGTGATACAACTGCACTATATAACCCCACTATACTTTCACACTACGGAAAGAACAGAAATATGGTCGAGCAATTTCTAGAAATTTTCAGTAGATCTTCAGTACGTAAGATGACATGTTTGGAAAATTAAAGGAGAAAACAGGAACCTTTTATATATGATCTGAATGACAGCTAAGACAGAAAAGAAAAAAAGTGAGTGTATAAAAACACCGGTAAAACAGTTAATACATATGCTAACCCACAGAATTTTTTTCAAAGGGCACACACACACACTAAAAGCATTTAACATTGGTTGCCTATATAGGTGTGGGTACTGGAAGGTGGAGAATAAAAAACAGAAGGAATACTTTAGGCACTTTTGAACATTCTCAATTTTATATCATAAGAATGTGTTATGTACTAATAAATCAGTATTTTAGAACATGTGGAACCAAAGCATGTCAGTGCTTTGTTCCTGCCTGTGGTCTGGCAACTAATTCCTGTCATCACTCAGTCCCCTAGTCAGCCCCTCACCTACACTTCTTAAATCTCCATCCTGGTTACCTGACAATGGTTCTCAATCATCATTCTTCTGACCTACACATTCAGAACTGTTTTATATAACACAGCAAAGCTCAGTCTATGGTATCTGACCATAAAAGGCAACAGAGTTATCTTCTAGCCAGCTGGATTCTACAAATTTCAAAAAGACCATATAAGAACAAGTCAAAAAGTAATAATTCACTACTGATTTGTGAGCTTTTGCGATGTGAACCTTACAGATGGAGAAAATGAAGCCCAGACCTGTTAAAAGATTTGCTTAGGGTCACAAAGTTCTAAGAGAGGAAACTGTACTTGAATTAGGTCTGTCAATACCAAAACCAAAACAACCATTCTCCTTCTATGGCTTTGTCAAACACCTCAGTTTTAACAATCCATAATCCAAACTCTAAAATCTATTCAAAACAGCCGGATAGTCTCTGTTGCTGAGAACTTTGTTGCTCTTACAGTCTTAGTAATCAAACCAGGCTTTACAGACCTATTAATCAAATATCTGCAACTTGCATCTACCAAGATAAAATACTTAACAAAAAAGTTGTTAAGCTTCAAGTAAATAAACTGAAGCTGAAATTTCTAGTCAATTCAATTCAAAATTTAATAGTTGGTCTCCAGAAGAGATGACATCTACTTTGGTTTGCTTAATTAATTATCAAAATTCTTTCGCAAGGGAAGTAAGTCCAAATAGAAAATTTAGGATTTTATCTTTGCTGATAAATTTTTTCTGAATTATTCATTGTTATCTAAATCAAACTCAAATTTCTAGAGATTAACATAAACCAATAATAATGAAATGCCAAAACAAAACTATTGTGTATTGCTGACTTTTGTAATGCTATTAAAATATTTCAAATATTCTTAATCCTACATAAATCATTCTCAGATTAATTGTATGAATTTTATAAGTACAGAAATTTTAATTTAGCTAAAAGTAGCTGCTAATTGTGGTACAGCATGCCTGCAATTCCAGCACTTGGGAATGCAAGACATTCTCTAATATCTTGTATTAAAAGACATCACAAGAATTAAAATTAATATAATTAAAACAAAAATTTTAATATGAGTCTACTGAGATTAGAAAAAAATGTTTATAAAACTGAAATAAAACACTGGCAAAAAATGGAATACAAGTTTGTCCTCTGTACTGCCATAATGGCTCTTAACAAATTTAAAGTACTCTCCTTTTTTGGAGACAGAGTCTTGCTATATAGTTCAGGTTGGCTTTGAACTTATAATATAACCTAGGCTGGCCTCCAAGTTGCAGCAATCTTTCTGCCTCAGCTTCAAAAGTACTCAGACTATAAGTTTGTGTTACCACACACAGAAATTACGGCATCTTCTATCCATACCAAGTTTTTCAAGATGCCCTTCAATTTTCCATTCTATTCTGCTTATAGTGACAATGTAAGTTCAAGAAAAAAATCTTAAAATGTGTTTATTTAGTGGTACTGGAGAGCGAACCCAGGACTCTGTACATCTAGGCAAGCCTTCTACTAATGAACTACATCTCCGGCCCTTTAAAAATTTTTGAGATATAGTCTTATTGAATTGCCCAGGTTGTTCTTGAACTTGCAATCTTTCTATCTCAGCCTTCCAAGAAGCTAGAATTACAGGCATACACCACACTTGGCTAGGTTTGAGAATTTAACAGCCCTCATTCATTCATCTCTTTGCACTGAAGTTATTTGTTACTCCAGTTTCTTAAAGCAGGCAGTGCTAAGTTTACACTCTATCTCTAGAAAAGTGCCAAAGGCTCTATCTGACTGTGTTGACCCTTCTCCTCCCACCTTAGAGCACAACACAAGGCCCTGGCTGCAAGGCTGTGATTCACGGGGACCACCATCTTCTTTCATCGGCACTGTGACTACTAAAAAAGATTAAGGGCAACTGAAGTATCCGTTAGAAGAACAAAGAGGTCTCCATTCATTCTGAAGTGGAAAACACCTTCTGGAAGCTTCATTCTTGATGAAAAAAGCCATGAGTAGTTTTAGTAAGTAATAAATGAGTCTCTGTATAAACAGTAATTCTATGACTATTTTTTTTTTTTTTTTTTTTTAGGTTTTTTGAGACAGGGTCTCGCTTCGTGGTTCAGGCTGGCCCTGAGCTCAGCCTCCAACTCACATCACAATCCTCCTGCCTCTGCCTCCCGAGTGCTGGGATTACAGGCGTGAGCCACCACGCCCGGCACTGTGGTATGTGGTACTGGTTGCTGCTGGGCGTGAGTCTCCACACCCAGTATTGTTATGTGGTAACCGGGGAATCGAACCCGGGCCCTTGCGCTTGCAAGACAGGCGCCCGAACCACTGAGCTAACTCCCCGGCCCCTCTATAACTATTTTTTGATGTATCGTCACTTAACATAAGGTGGTTGAGAAAGATCAGTATGCAGAAATGTGTCATAGGCTAGTAAGCAACCCATAACACTTACTAAATAATACAGACAGTGGAAGTTATTTAATGAAGCAAATTACACATTCAATTATTGTTGAATATTGTTAACAAACTTAAAAGTCTCTCAGGCTTAAACATCTAGCATATCAAGAATGATGAAAGTACAAAAATTTGTGAGAATTCCTATGAAATCAATCTTTAGTGCCATATCTAATTTTGAACCCAAAGTGACATGACTACACCTCCTAGTACATATTGGCTCTATTTATAAAGTATTTAATGTGTAGCATACAACTGAAAAATTTCACCTGTGGCCTGAAATAAATCACTTCAAAATGTTGGTATCTTCAGTGAACACATCTACAAATTGCCGAGCTGGTATACAAAGCAGAAATGGCATTTGAGGAAGAAGACTCTTGCCTTGTTCTTTCATGTTAGATACCTTTTCTTTCTGCAAATGAAAAACGTAAAAGAGTCCCTTCTCTGTGGTTAAAGGAAAATATCTGGGTTTTAGCTGTCTGTTTCTGGGTTCCACCTTATTAACCACAAAAGAGGAAGGTCTATGAGGAAGGCCATGTGTTCCAATGGTGAGCAGTCTGGCAAGAACCTGAAAACTTGACAGGCAGAAAGGCTACATGCCAGAGGGCTCTGCATCTCCATAGTCCTTCTCTGTGAACTTCATCTGAAAATCAACAATTCCAAGCTCAAAGTAAGGCAAAATGGTCAAGTTATGTGGAATATATTAGTTCTGTTCATGAGGATTCAAAGCCAGATCAGCCAAAAAAAATCAAAACAACATAGCACAAAGAAATGTGAAAGAAGACAAAGAAGAGCAGAGAAAACCCCTCGAAATTAAAAAAATAAAACATGTTACAGAACAGATACGCTCCACAAAACTGATGAATATTTGAACTTGGTCTTCAATATACTAAAATGAAGAAACCAGCATATTAAACAAAGATGAGAGTTTGAGCATCACTGAACCGTGTGTTTGACAATGTTCTACAGAACTGCGAATCTACGTAATATTCAATGAGAACAAGGTTTGGGAATATCAGCGACATGTATTTAGAACACATCATATTTTAAAAGTAGTAGAAGTAAAATTAAGAACACAAGAGAAAAGGGCCCATGCTGTACAGCCCACGAATCTCACTGGCTTTATCGTGAAAGTTTATTGTTTTAATCCTAGTACAATCAGCTACTGGTTACATACAGTAAAAAACAAAAACAGCCACAAAGCAATGATGATAGGGATAGTCTGTGATATTGTACAATGGAGGAAATAGTCTCTGTTGAAATCCTCCAGCGAAGCCCCACCTGGCTTCAACAGTTAAGCTAGCATTCCCTCCCTCCCAAAGTAGTTAAAAAGAAAAATTAATGTCTTGCATGGTTATAGCAAGACCTAATACCTCTTGGGGACACTGGAGAACTTTAAAAAACTAAAGCAGTAGAAACAAAACAAAACTGAAACAAGGAGGCCAGGTGACACACAAAGAAGCTCCATAGGCCTTGGCTTCAGATCACCTCAAAGCGAACCACCTGGAAAGAAAAGAAATGGTTGTCACACCAGCACAGTGCAGCAGAAAGCTCAGCAGTGCTCATAACATCACATGACTGTACTCCTTGCCAAATCTATAGAGCCTGAGTTTTATTCAGCTTACATATAAACGAGCCAGGTCAGCAGAAATTTCTTACTTTCCTAATGTCTGTACTGTAAATGTTTAACAACTAGCATGTACTTACTATTTCAGAACTAGAAAACATTTTTAGCAAAGCACACTATCTTTTTTATCTTAAAACCTTTGAAGGAACTACACAGTAAACTATTTCTATCTCTATATACTCTTACCTTAGAGGTATAATGACTCCATTCAAAACTAATCTCATATATACTTGGTTCGATTGAGAGCTTTCTCAGCCAGGTGACCGCTTTCATCTGTGATCTTCTCCCAATCAGTCTGTCCGACAACAAAACCTATGGCCCTTTTCCTATCTGCATCCTTCTTTTCTTCCAGGTCTGCCCATCTCACCTAAAAGAACACAGAATTAGACTAGGCTATCAGAAGAAAATAATAAATCAGTAAAAAGGCAAGTACTCCTTTATCTCGGATCACTTAAGGGGCTGAGCAACACATTTGAAACTACAAGTTTAAAAGAAAAATTAATCTGAGAAAATTAAAGAAAGCCATATTCAAGCATTGCAAATATTAATAAATACAAAGAAATGTTGTAGAGAGATAAGGAAATGATATACAATATCATTCTTAAAGAAAGCTAAATGAGACCCCCCCCTACCTATCAAACTGTCAAAAGTTAAAAAGTCTGAAAACACTGCAGTTTAAAAATGGAAAGACAGGCATTTACTTACACTGGGCAAATAATACGTATAATCTTTTTGGAAAACAATCATAATATCGCCAGAATAGTAAAACATACTCTATGACCTTATAACTTTAATGTAAAAAATTCCCTAGAGATATATTTGCAAAAAAGAAGGCAAAATACATGCAATATGATTTTCACTGCAGTATTTGTAGTGACAATAAAACGGACACAGCACAGGCACCCATCAATAAGAGTCTGGGTAAATGTATGGTCCAACAATGGCACACAAAGTAGCCCTTTAAAAGAATGGTAAGTCCATATATGCTATTTAGGAAGATCAAGATGATTAGCTGAAAAGAGAACCTTGGATAGAACAGTATACAGTACAGCTCAACAGCAGAGCCTTCCCTAACATGCGCAAAGTTCAATCCCCAGGACCACCCCCCTCCCCAAAGTTAACCCTCCAGGACCACCCCCTTTCCTCATGTACCACTTTTATTGAATTCAATTATCTATGTGGAAACCTAACCTATGTCCTGGTTTCATTCATCTGTTTTCTTTCATAGAGAAATTTCTTGAAAACGTTGTCTACATTTACTATTCAGTTCTTTAACTCCTACTCATTCTTCAATCTGCTCCAAATTGGCATTCATCTTGTCTCTAAGAAAATTATAGTCCTCAGTGACCTCCACATTGCCAAAACCAATGGTCATTTCTTGCTGCCAATTTGTCTTCTCTGTATCATTTAAAAGTTGCCTATTCTTTTCTTTGTGAAATATCTCTCTCTGAACTTCTTAGTTTTGGAGTCCTACATCTTATCTTAACTTCTATTTATACTTTCTCCTTTGATTCTTTTTCATTTTTGTGGTACAGGGGACAGAACTCAGGCAGGCAGTGGCGCCACTGAGCCAGCATCTCCGCCCCTATACTTTTTCCTTTGGATAGATCACTTAGTCTCATGGTTTAAATACCATTTTTTCAAGTTCATTATCTTATTTTGATTTCTCCCAAGAGTTTCTTGTAAATTCAACAGTCAATTTAACATCTCCCAACTGGTCTTTTGGTAAACTCAAGCTTATGAGTTAGAAAAATCCCTTAGATTTTTCTCTAGGTAAAAAAGTCCCAAATCATCCACCTACCCCAGAACACTCCACATAAAATCCATTAAGAAGTACCACATATTCTCTCCTATATTGTACTTTGTTCTTGACTCTTTCTGCCCTATGAGAAAAATAATCACAAATGGCTATGTCCATGTGACAGAACACTAGTTATGTGAGGTTCTGTTCTGTCATTTTTAAAGTTACTTTTATATTTTGATCTAAAGTTAGCAAGGAATGATTATTTTAAAAATGTGTAAAACAATAAAGTATAAACTGCGCTGTTCTAATTATTCTCCTGTATCATTCCAAAACCAGATGCTTGAACAGGCTCTTCCTCTGTGGGAATTTTTGCCAGTCTTACCCTTTTCTTCCCAGGCTCAGAAGCACGAGTTTCATAATCATCGGGGAGCTGAAGATAATCTTCCATCCTGCTGGCAATCGCCTCCCAGTCACGTTTCCTTTTAGTACCAGTCCTCAAGCCATCCAACTTGTCTGAGGGACAAACAGAGCCGAAGCATTAAAGAAGAACGTGAATTTGCACGCAATACACACACAAGGGAAAGGAAGGCTGGAGTACTTTCAGAGGGCATATCCATGTTTTTGAGCGCAGTATCCTGTGCAGATCCGAACTATTTTCAGGGATGAGAGAATATCAAGTTCTGTGTAATTTCCATTTTTGGTGTTCATATAGACAGTCATTATACTGTACTATTATGTTGGTTTAACAAATACAGGCAAAGAAAAAGCATTTGTCTCCTAGTTTCCTTATCCTCCCAATCTCCCCAAATCATCCTTTAGCTCTCATGTTCTGAAGGAAAATATATTTTTTTCCCTAAAGACAATTACTTCCTTTTTTCTTCAACACAATATTAATATCACTCATTTGATCCACAGTCATATGTTATTCTGTTTCAGATGAAAAGCAGGTAGTACCACGAACTTAATGAGTCGAATCAATGTTTAAGAAAGTTTTAGATTAACAGTTTCTTAGGATCAGAGAATATTCACCATTTGTTAATGTTTATGCCTCAGGTAACAGTATGCGAGAACCACTTTCTTTGGATTCAACATGAAACAAAGTTGACCATACTGAGCTTAAGAACCACTCAAAGTGCCCAACTCTGATATTTCTTTCTCAACTGTGAGTTTGAGAGGGTCTGTTCGCCCAACTATAGTCAATTAAATGAAGAGGAAATGCATATTCAAAAATTATGAGATATAAAGTTTGCCGTCTTAAAGAAGAACACACGATGAAAATGTGTTGTTTTTTTATTGGTTATTAATATTCATTTTGAATACTACATGTGGAATATTATGAGTCATTTACATTTTTAGCTACAGAAAAACTTTAAACTTTTGAATCATCTGAAGTTATACAAACACTACTACTAAAGCAGACCAGTGATGGGAGCCTTGACTTCCGGAACACAAAATAACCACACTTTACCGAATTCCATACAGGGTGTGGAGTGTAAATAACAGAAATCTTTAGGCACCAAGTTGAAGGGAACTTGATAGGAAAAGTGCAATGGAAGCAGTGGCAAGAAGGAGGTGAGTTTGTAATTCAAGTGTAAGCTTCACACACAACTAACTATACAAGTTTTAAAAGCCTGGAAGATTTTTTGCATAACGGGCAAAGCTTATAGTTCCAAAACATCTCCCCAATAAAAACAATTATTAGAAAATCAATAATAAGGCAAATGATACTTTACAAAACTCAAAATTTTATCATCCTATTTTAGCAAAATTTTCACATGGGTGGATTCCACAGAAATAGACTTCTATCTCTTTTGTAAACCACATGCTGTACCAAATGGCTTTATCTACAAGCCATGTTACACACAATCAGAAAAAGCAACACCCTGACTGTACAGAGACACAGAATACGGTACTGGAAAACCAATAGGTCCCACGAGCAATAAAACTGGTCTCAGTTCAACAGTGTACAGTGTTACCAGAGGAGTAGGAGGCTTCAGCACTGAAGTTTAAGAAACAAATCTCAATGATTTTCCAAACTTGGTACAATCAACTTTGACATTAACAGACTTCAAAGGCAGAATTTCACACTTCAATTCCAAGAACAGAGGACAGCGAGGCAGCAGTGTACAAAGGGCACTATGAAAACTACAAGAATATTTTTCTATACTCTGATTATATGACAGGAGTTACACATCAGGTGGTTCCATGTTTACAACTTGGAAGACGAGAAGAGTATGTATTTCTAGTCTGAACACCCCTGTTTGAAATGTTTAATTAAAAATTTTATCATGCAAGCATATTTAGTTTCTTTCTTGGGACAGAAGAAAAGCTCATAACTCTTTCCACGGCATACTGGAAACCCAAACACACGGATGGATGGCAAAAAGGGAGGGAAGACGGATTTGGGGTGTTAATTACAGAAGGAAGTTTACTGTCTGATACATTCATGCTAATGATTTTCAGAGGTCTGAGTTTCAAAAGATGAAGTTTTAAAATGAAGATGAAGCTTTAAATCCAACTTGGCAGGTCACAGAATTTTACATATTTAAAACAATATTATTATAGCACAACATAAAAAAATTTTAAGTACATATGCTTTTTTTTTTTTAAAATCTAAATAGAATTTCTGGAAGTCTGTTCAAGGTGAACATATAAGGGTGTTTATCTGTACAAATAATAATTACATCCTAACTGAAGAGATGAGGTCTGTCTGATGTACAGTAGGCCAATTTCCTGCAACTCTTTAAATACACACAAGTGACGCTGAGATGAGAAAAGCGCAAGTATTTTATATGGAAAAACCTAAGTTAGGATGACAATAGTCTCAAATGTTCTAGTTCTTACAGTTTCAGAAAGTAAAATCACGTAACATCCATGCTGAATCCTAGCATCTGCTATGACACACAATACCCACCCTTGTGCTGGAGGCCTATGTTCTCACTGGGAAGAAGCAGTTGGGAATAACTGAAGATAGACTACAGGTAGCCTTCAACAGTGTGGTGACACCCACACCAGATGTAGCTCAGATGTGTTCCGAACTGCTATACAACTACACTGCATCCATTTTAACACTGAGACACAGCCAAAATGTATACTGAACACAGATCAAGAATCTGTGATGAGTTTGATCTAAATGCTTAAAAGGTTATTGGGTGTTTTCTCACTGACAGACTCATTTGTGAATCAAAGGTCCTCAGTTCAATTCAGTTCTTCTTTTGAATAATTTGGCAGTATGATACTGACAAAGCTTAATAAATTTCCACCCAGCTTAATAATGCTATCAAGAGTAACTCTGGGGCCGGAGATTTAGCTCAGTGGTTTTGGTGCCTGTCTTGCAAGCGCAGAGGCCCGGGTTCGATTCCCTGGTAACCACATAAAATACTGGGTGTGGAGACTCACGCCCAGCAGTAACCAGTACCACATACAGTGCCGGGCATGGTGGCTCACGCCTGTAATCCTCTGCCTTGGGAGGCAGAGGCCAGAGGATTGCTGTGATGTGAGTTTGAAGCTGAGCTCAGGGCCAGCCTGAACCACAAAGTGAGACCCTGTCTCAAAAAAAAAGAGTAACTCTGGTACTCAGAAAGATAAATTGCACCTGGTAGTCAACAAATTAAATTTGTTATAAGGAAACAACATAAAGTGGTTAACTTTCAGTTGAGGATTCTAACAAATTAGAGAAAAGAAATTATTTTCAGTTGGTTCAATGGACCAATTTCAAAAAATTAAGCACTTTTAAGAAAGTTTACACTCAATTTGCCTTCCTCCAGGCCATGTTAGCTCTCAAGATACTGTAATAACATGGTGCAAGATTCAAGTCGTAATGCAGAGCATCACTGCCATGCTTATTAAAATAAGCAAAAGCTTATCTGCTAACATTTTAGTATTTCTAGATTCACTACTAGACCTTCAGTGGTTCTAATAGAAACATTTATGTAAGAACATCATCTCTGCAATTTATTATCTAGCATCATTTTTAAAATGGATTGAATCTATGTAATATGGATTTTCTGAGAAATGGGAGACAAGCCAGAGTTTTTCCAGAAATCAACACTAATATCAACACCCTAATTTCTTGAAGTTTGTGACTAAATTCCAGTTTTATCTTTTGTTGGAAACTGAAAAGGCAAGCGGAAAATGGACCAAGCTCTAGAATATACAATATTTATCACTTTTACAATTGCCTTCTTTATTTATATTTCTCTTTCTCTTTGTCCCAAAGGATGATCATTACTTAGAGAATCAGAGGAAAGAAATTATGAGTCTTACAGGTTATTTAAAAAGTAAAGAGCTTTAAACACAATTAATCTAATATCAAAATAAGCAGAACTAAAGCAGTTTTATTTTTAAAAAGTGATCTGTGCTATTACTCTCCTACATACTTAATTGCATGTATGTATGTATATATGTATGTGTCTATTTATTAATTTTTTTTTTCTTGGTACTGGAAATCAAACTCAGGACCCTGTGCTTGCCAGGCAGGTATGGTGCCACTGAGCTACATCCCCAGCCCTATTTACTTTTTATTCTATTTATTATTTGGTTTTTGAAGACATGATCTTGCTATGTAGTTCTAGGCTGGCCTTGAACTTGCTATGGAGCCTAGACTGGCCTCGAACTTGTGATGATTCTTCTGCCTTAGTCTCCCAGTACTGGGATTATAGGATTGAGATACTACATCTGGAATTTAATGGTATCTATACAGTGCTTACAGTCTAAAAAAGAAGACAGTTCATTATTAAGATCTCCCATAGAGAGACAGTAGTAAAAGAATATGCCAGTACGTCATACATAATTTTTTTTTGAGACAGGGTCTTACTTCATAGTCCAAGCCAAACTTGACTTGTTCAGTTGCTCAGGTTAATCTAGAACTTGTGACTCTAATTCACCCTCGGAGTACTGGGATCACAAGAATGTAATACCATGTTAGGCTAATCACATATAATTTTACTTGATATACACTAAGACAGTTTCTTAAGACTTCAGGCAGAATGGAAGGCATAAACCATGCAGTTGTGTGCTAAATGCACACTCTTGGATGTCAGAAACTCAAGGTGTTCTAAGCTGTAAAGCAGCTAAATGACTAAAATTGTTCTATGAATTTAAGATGTTTAGATGCTACTTTAGTTTTGGAGCAATAGCAAGATACCAGGAAGAGAAACACAGGAACTGACAGTTATGCTTCTAACACCAGTAAGGCCTTTGTAGATCAAAACATCCCTAGTACGGTTTCTTAGATTTTTAATGATATACCTTAAGCAAGATGCTAAGTCAATCAAGGTAAACTAAAAAAAAACTTTAAAAACATTTTACAGTATCACTATGAAATACTGTAGGAATCCATTCGATATGTATGTTTTTGCTTGATGAAAAACTTCACATTAAACATATCAAACAAACATTTTAACTGGTTAATCTTGTAAAGTGGCACTAAAGATAATTTGAACGAAATTTTAGATGGAATCTCATAAAACAGGCTACTCAAAAATCGAAATTATATATATATATCTGTTCTACTGTATAAGAAAACTGTATAAGAAAAAGATCTTCTAACCTTTTTTTAAAAAAAATCTTTAATATATGTAACTATTATCCAAAGTATTTATAAACAGGATCAACTTTGGACTGCAGTTAAATATTTTTTTAAAAAAGGAATGGCATCACTATCAATACTTCTGATTAATATAAAAAAATAATGTTACAAATGACAGTATATTGTTTACCAAATATTTTCATTTACTCTAAAAACTTTAAATGGTACTGAAATCAGATCTTTAAAATAGTTTCATTTTCACCCTGTCACAAGACATAACTATACTAAAAACTAGTGGAACAGGCTGGAGGATGTCAGATAGGCCAAAACTCCTGGTGTAGGCAATACTTCTAAGAAATTTGTTCTTCTTACAGCAGAAAGCTCTATGACCATTACCATCAGGTATCACATAGAAAAACAGGAAAAAGAAAATACCCACCTAGCTTTGCCTCAGATGTGTCCATCTCCCATTTGCTTTTCGGAATGTATCCCTAAATCGTACACAGAGAGAAGCTCGAAGGGTTAGAAAGAGACACATACATGCATAACACTTTTGAACTGGAAAAGCATTAAAACTGGGAATGGATTCAGTTTCCACTCGCTAATTTTAAGTATATCCTTAGGGAAAATACAATCTTGTCTTTGAAGAAACTAAATGACCATGTTTACCAAACTCGACTGCATAAATTTCAGAGTTGTCACTTCAGGATATAGTATCATGAAGGTGCTTTGAGGCAGCTAGAGTTCAGAACGCACAACTGTAGTCTGAACAACAGCTGAATAGCAATTATGTTAAGAATGTACAGATAGTACTGTGCCAATATGAATATCATTTGGAGATCAGAAAATTTACAATACTAAGTTATATTCTAAATACAATTGCTATACTTAAGTGATTGTAGCTGTGAGGTTCAAAATGTGTTCTTCAAGACAATTACTTGATACTCAGTGTCATTTTAAATAATCAAAAGAAAAAAGAACTAGTATTACTGAACCCAACTGCCCAATTAAGAAGTTCAAATTCATTTAAAAATGACTCAATCCATGTACCAGTTAATCTTACAAAGGCTATTTTATTGAATCAATTTCAAAGCATTTCTTTTATCAGTCGTATATTAGATTATTATTCCTGATGTCTTTTAAAATTATGTTCTATTATATGAAAAACCAGAAGTCTCCACAAGCAACTTAACATCTCAGATTTCATAAGATAAATGAGTGGTTTATTTCAAACAAACTCCCAAAACATTTTCCAGCTTTTCAGTGTGCATACTAAACTATGTAGTAATCCCTTCCATTTACTCATTGAACAAGTGTATGTTTTTTCCACGAGATTGATCATACTCCCCCTTTCCTTCATTTGGTTTCCGTTTTCTATTAGACCTTACTATACAAAATGCTTAACGTTAGGACCTAGTAAACAGAAGAGATACATCAAAGGTGTCAGCATCTTCTTCTATGAATTATTGTATGTCTACTATTGAAAATGTTTGAGTTGACAGAACAGACTGACACACAGCTGAGCCAGAAAGTATACTGAAGATATTACAAAAGCTTCTATGGAAGAGTTTACTTGCATAACATCAATATTACAGGAACCTGTGGGCTTTATACATTCCTACTCTGTAAGTCAGAATGAAGAATTCAATTTCAACTTAGTAGGTAGTAGATCAGGTTATAAAATTGTATCATCTTTCCAAATACATTTTTAGGACAAACCAATACAAAGCTATGATAAAATGATGGTACCAAGTGATACCTCAAAAATCATCTGAAAATCTTAAAACACTGCTGGAATGATATTATTTATAAATTTAAATCATATCCACTAGGTTCACTCAAGTACTAAAGAAGATAAACTGTCACACCGAAGATCCCACAAAAAAAGATTCTCTTAATCAAGAAATATTTGTATTTCACCCAGCTGTTTAAATCAGTATAGAATAGAAAATGCAGTTTAGTGAACATTCTATTAAAGGGATTGAATGACATGGTACTTGCTCTTAACCCATTGGTAAATATTCTCCAAGAAACTTTTACTCTTGGAATAGACACCAACAGTAGAAGACCTGGATTCGGTTTATTAAATGGGTTAAGAGAAGTTTTAGAGTATAAAGATATGCAAGTGAGTGTATTAATTTCCCCCCGCTGAAACCATCTGTTTCTCCTTAAAATTTTATCATCTTCCCACTGCTTAACACAGTAAGCTACTTAGAAATAGAAGACAGTCCAGCAGGGTAAAATTCTAAGGCTTCCTTGTCATGTCGCTAATGTAAAAATATAGTATTAGTGTATCTGACTTTAAAAAATAATGGCACATTCAATTAAAAACTCTGAGTTTTGACCTATGCCTAAGCAAATGAGAGGTGGTGAACCATATCCAGAAATAAAACCTCCACAAAAGATGGAGTTTCAGAAAGCTAATAGATAACACTGCAGACTTCTCACAGGGCCACTTTCTAGTATTCATGCTGCAAGTAGCTAAAAAGGGTTAACTATATTCCAGAACAGTGTGGACCTGTAAATGAATCACCTATTACATTTTAGATTATTCATGTCAAAATACAAACTTAAGAAAAACAAAATTGTTTAAAAAGATAAAAAGGAAACATACTGAGACTCAAATGCCATTAACTTTAAAACTTACTTTTTAATGTACATTGAAAGTCTAGGAATGCAGAGGTTGACACCATCTCTATATAAACACAATTTCTAGCCACAGTTTTCTACATCACACATGGGACCACTCCTTGAGGACTTTGTATGTTCTAGGGAGTAGTAATCAGACTTCTCAATTTGTACATTTCCGAGGACTATAAGAAGCAATTTTAGCAGGAGCTGAAGTATTAAATAAACCAAATAGTTTGGATTTAAAAAGTAACACTATCCCAAGCATTGCTAATTTCTGTACTTAATTAGAAAACATGGAAGTCATCATAACTCTTTTAGGTCGCATTTTTTGAAGGACAGGAAGAGGCAAATACTTCTATAGAGGTGTGACTAGAAGCATTTACAGGAGGTACACAGAACTTTGAACTCACAATATGTAAGCTTCTAATCAACCTAAGCAAAGCCCATTGCCAATACAGCCAAATAATTTTCCCCATCACTTAACAGGATCAAATGCAGAACAATAAATCCAGCAGCCAGTGGCAAACCCTCTGCTTCCTCATTGAAGTTTTTCTGCCTCAGTTTGCAGAAACTCAATTTTGAGATGTATAGCAAAGAACATACAATTATGTGTGTTGGGTCGGCTGTTACCACATATCTGCTGGAATGTAAGAATATCCTTCTGTATGCAACTGGTTTTCTTTAAAATACACTCCTTTACAACCACCCACAAAGAGATGAGTGAGTGCAAATGTAAGTTTCTTAGCACTTTGTTTAACATAACAAGGTTCTTTTGTGGTCTAAAAAACGCATTCAAAAGTTTCCTTGAAGATGGCTATGAAATCTTTCATCATTATAATGTGTATATTAACAGTAGTAATCTGACCACAGATCTGAATATAAACCCTAGTTAAGAATTCTAACAAAAAGACACTTTGTTCAAAGTGGTTGGTCTGTCTCCTACCAGTTCGCTTTCCTCTTCCTCCGCATCTTTCTTTTCTTCCCTCTGTTCTTCAATATTTGCATCAAAGTCTTCCATCTCTACCTAATATGTCAATAATCATTAAAAAAAAAAGAGAGAGAAATAGAGTTAACATTTAAGAAAATATAGAATCGCTAAGGTCTGGAATGATCACTACTGCCCAGGGCAAGACAGCATAGAATCACTGCTACATATGATATAATATTTATTTATTTATTTTTATATACTACATAATTTTCATCATACTAATTTTGAAACAGAATTAATAAAAACAGAACAATATTCTACTCTTTACTTTTCCTAGGATATCCATCTTTATAATTCCCTATAAAATATAATGCTTTATTCTAAGTAGACATCTGTCTACCTGTTTTGAATGTTTATGGATTCCTATTCCTTTTTTTTTTTTTTGTGCCAGGGTCTCACTTTGTAGTTCAGGCTGGCCCAGAACTCAGCCATCCTGCCTCCCGAATGCTGGGATTATAGGCCTGAGCTATCATAGCCCATAACTGTGGTATGTGGTTCCAATTGCTGGTGGGTGTATGTCTCCACACTCAGTATTGTTTTATGTTGTTACTGGGGATCAACCCAGTACTTGCGCTTGTGCAAGACTGGTGCCAGAACCACTGAGCTAAATTCCCAGTCCCTCTAGAATTTCTTTAAAAAACCTTTAACAAGTACTTTTGCAACTGTGTAGAACAAACAAATGATTCAAATGTTAAACTATAGGAGTGCCAGGGATTTGGCTCAGTGGTACTGCGCCTGCCACACAAGCACAAGTTCCTGAGTTCAATTCCCAAAACTGGAAAAAAAAAAAAGGTATGATAAAAAAGGTAGAGTGATAGCAGTACATAGTCCACAATAGTGCCAATGCAAGAAAGAATGTATGAATTAAAGATGTAAATGAGTCCTAGAATTTTATGTTATATATTGTGAAATAGAAAATGCTCAATGTAAAATAGGGTGAAGGGGGAAAAATGATGAGAATGTAACAAAAAAGTAAGGAAACAAATTTTATGTATATAGGGGGGCAGTAGGGTGGGTAGGGCTATGGGAAAAAATGAGAATTAAGTTGTGTCTTATACTGGTACAAATCCCCATTATGGAGTGCAATCATGATGCATATATGTAATGTACCAATAAAGATTAGAAAAATTTTTAAAAAACGAATGTATGGATTAAAGAAGTATTTATAATACCAAACTGATAAAACTTATAACTGACTATGCTGAGGAAGGGCAGGGTCTAATGCTGGTAAAAAAAAGAATAAAGAGACCAAAATTAAGAATAATCTTAAGATCAAGAATAAAGACTCCCAGATTATTGGTTTTACTTATCAAATGACTGGTAGTGTTAATTTAAAAAAATACTAGAAAAGAAACAAGTTTGGGTGCATTGTAGTTTGGTGGGTTGAGTCTGGAGTATATTAAGATGGTAAATTTTCTTTTTTTTATGTAGAGAATTTAGAAAATATTAGTAGAAAGAATTATAAAAATCATTTACAATTCCTCCACTAAAAATGTTAACTCTTTAAGACAGTGGTACAATCTACTTCAGTCTTCATAATTTAAGAGACATAGCAGTAATCCACACTACCAGAAAAATTTAGATTATTTACGTAATATGCAAAGTAAAAACACAGCCAATGAAGTATCTCTTTCAAGGTCTGGGAAGCAGGAAAGGCCAGTAAAAACAGCTAAAAAGATTTGGTCAGAGAGAAGAAAAGCCTATATAATGTGGACTCACAAAAGCCAAGGGAAAATTGTTTTCTCTTCCTCTCAGGAGGTGTGCATGGTCAACTGTGTCACAGGGGGGTGCAAAATTATCATACTCATAAGTGAAATAAATAGGCTACAGATATGGAAATACCATACTGTTTCTCTAGTATGAAAAACTGAAAGAATAAAGGAATGCCAAAATGTATGATAGGTATTGTGAAATAGGAAGAAAACATGCAAAAGGGAAAGGACACGTAGGGGAAAGAGAAGAAGGGAAAGAAAAAATTTGATAGTAAAAAGAAGGAAACAAAGCTTGTACATACAAGGGTGGGGGTGGGATGGAAGAGAGGAGAAGGGGAAAACTGAGATGTGTTATATACAGGTACAAATTCTCAATGTTGAATGTGATCATAATGTATACATAAACTGTACTAATAAAGTCAATGACAAGAGATAAATTGACATCATATGGATCCTCGTGGAATACACAGAGGTCGCAGAAGCACTCATGTACTATTCCTTTTAATGTTTAACCTAAACCTAAGCATATGGAAACAGACACTCCAACTGAGCAGAATTTTATAAAACAACTGGCATATACTTTTCAAAACTGCTTTGTTTTGCAGGGTTGGGCATTTATCTCAGTGGCTCTGTACCTGCCTGCAAGCTCAAGGTCCTGGGTTTGATCCCTGATCCCGGTCGAGGGTGGGGGGTGAGGGGGGATGGGGAGATGGGGGCGATGGGATGGGATGACAAACTGCTTTGTTTTTCATGACAATGTCAGGCTGAGAAATTGCTTTTTGTACTAATAAGCTGGACCTTGAATTTTAAAATTGCCATAAAACAC
Organism: Petromus typicus; assembly: GCA_004026965.1. Taxonomy (NCBI): domain Eukaryota; kingdom Metazoa; phylum Chordata; class Mammalia; order Rodentia; family Petromuridae; genus Petromus; species Petromus typicus. Next base: position 59,400 of record PVIR01003843.1, on the reverse strand, counting down.
ATATAGGGACAGCTGGTGAAATCTGAATATAGACTGTTAAGATAATTAAGAAATTCAATTCATTTTGATATTTAACGGTTTTACAAGAAAGTATCTTTGTACTTAGAAGATATTTGCTGAAATACTTAGGGATGTGTTATAAGGTCTGCAACTTAAATGGTTCCATAATAATAATAATGTCAACATCGACATTTTTAATAATATAATGTATATGTATGTCTAGCAGAGTACAGTGGCACACAACTGTAATACCGGCTACTTGGGGAACTGAGGCAGAGGACTGCCAATTTTGAGCCCAGTCTCACTAGCAATTTAGTTGAGACTGTATCAAAATACTAAAAGGTTGGGGATGTAGTTTAGCATTCCCTAGGTTCAATCCCTAGTAACCACCCTCCTATGGCCACATATAAACTGCATTTGAACCGAAAGTCCACGCTCACCTCTTCAATTGCAGCATCTTGTAGTAAAGAACGAATGTCTAGACGCATCATGTGACGAGGTGCAGTTTCCCAGTGATCAGCCATCTATCGAAAGATTCAGGAGGTCAAGTTACTGCTATAATCTACTATTCATAACGACCAAATGTGATATAAGATAAATTTAATATTATGAAGTCTAATAGGTCAATTCGAGGAAGAGCTAGGAAGCCCCTTTCACATGTATCAAAGAAAAAGAAACATTTATAAAAGCAGAGAAAAAAGATATTCTGAAAGAAAACTAGATAAATAAGAGCTTCTATACAACAGTACTGACACTGAGAAAATCAAGTTTAGGGTTCTCTACTGTTCTGTTTCTAGAAAACTACCTTATTTATTTCTTTCAGCTTTCTTCCATGAATGTTTCTCTTGCCACAAGTCTGGTTATCTGCACTCATTTCAGCCAAATATACCTAAGCAACAATATATAATAATTAAGCAAAGAAATATAAAAATTTATGAAAATGAAGTATTTTAACAGTACTATTATGTCTATACCTCAAATCCCTTTGTTTTTGCTGCACTCCAAAACTGGTCAAAATGTCTAACTCTGTCATTGATAGCATCCAGAATGATAAAGGGGAAAAAGCCATCATCCAGAGTCTTCTTGAATGTTTTGAACATGCTGGTGCGATATGTCTCCTCCATCTCAGCTTCGTATTCATATTCCATTACCTAAGAACCACCCACCAAAGAGATCTAAAGTTAGTTAAAGCAAAGAAACATCAAGAGATAAATTTTATTTTGTTTTCTTTTTTGAGACAGGGTATTGCTTTACAGTTCAGGCTGGTCCTGAGCTCACTATGTAGCCCAGGCCATCCTTGAACTCAGAGCAATTCTCCTGCCTTTGTCTCCCAAGTGCTGTGACTACAGGTATGAGCCACCATGTCCAGCATTATTGTGTGTGATTACTGTGGATTGAACTTGGGACCTTGCTCTTGCCAGACAGACCCTGGAACCACTGAGCTAAATCCCTGGCCTAAATTTTGTTTTCAGAAAAGCCACTTCAAGACAGGAGTGGTGCCATATGACTGCAATCCTAGCAGATGGGAGCCCGAGGCAAACAGATCATGAGTTTAAAGCTAGGACTACACTAGGACTGCACTACAAAGTAAAACTGTCTCAAAGACCAAAACAAGGGCTAGGGATGTAGCTCAGTAGTGCTGCTGCCTGCCCACCAAGTGCAAGGTCTTAAATTTGATCCCTAGTACCATATATATATATATATATATATATCCTATCTATCTGAACATGCTTTCCTTCAAATACTGCCAATAAATCAAGAGTTAGAATGTAATCTAAGATGAATATACTATACCTTCTTTTTCACTTTCTTTCCAGAATCTGGATCTTTTTCTTCCTTTTCTACTTCAGTGATAAAGTAATCATCTAGGCTTAAAACTCTGGGTGCAGGTCCTCCAAATTCTACCTCTTTATCCTAAGAGTCAAACAGTTAAAAGAGTCAAAAAAGAAATCTGTGATATCAGTCAATACTCACACCAAGGTTTCCTCTTGTGACTGAACAACGTAATTTTCTGACGGTTTCAAATCAAGGAGAGGCAAAAGTGTTTGCCTTTGTAGAATGTGAATTTATACTGAGCAGCATCTATGGGCCACTAAAGTTGATCAAATATATCAGATAATGGCACTTATTAATACAAGCAAATTTTTTTCAGTTTTCCCCATACTCACACGAATAAGTTTTGCAACATGTGTCTTTCCACTGCCAGGCAGTCCTCTCATTATAACAACAATCTGAAACACAATGAGGAAAAAAAAAATCACTCAGAAGATTTTTTGGGATGAGATCTTAGTTAACAATGACTTATTATTCTTCAGAAGACATCATTTGATTGTGTATGAAACAAAACAATAAATTTGAAAGGATAGAAATAATACAAAGTATTTTATCTAATCATACTGGATAAAATAAGACTTCAACACTAGGAAAATAGAGAAATTCACAAACATGAACATTAAACAACACATTCCTAAATAATCAATGAGCTAACTAAATCAAAATAAAAATCAGAGAATCTCTAAGATTAATGAAAATAAAGACAACCTACCAAAGCTCATAGATAAGGCCAAAAAGTCCTTAAAATGAAATTTATAGCTATACATGGGTATATTAAAAAAGAAGAGGGCTAAAATGAACAAAGATGCTAGCTCACTGGCACATGCCTGTAGTCCCAACACTAAAAAACCTAAGGCAGGAAGGTTGCCTGGGCTACATTATGAGTTCAAGGTCCACCTGAATGGCACAGCAAGATCCTGTCTGAGATTAATGAAAATAAAGACATAACATACCAAAGCTCATGTGATGAGGCTAAAAAAATGGCTACATTAAAAAACAAGGCTAAGGGCTGGGGATTTAGCTTAGTGGCACTGTGCCCACCTCACAAGTGTTAAGGGCCTAAATTCAATCCCCAGTACTGAGAAAACAACCAAAACAAAACCTGAACACTCTCACCCTCTCCCCCCAAAATAAAAGGCTAGCTAGGGCTGAGGATTTATTTGGCTCAGTGGTTCAGGTGTCTGCCTTGTGAACACAAGGTCTTGAGTTCGACTCCTGGTAATCACATTCCACAATGCAGATCAGTATCACATACCACAATATGTGCAGTGGTTCGCAGCTGTAATCCCACAGCACTCAGGAGATGGAGGCAGGGGGATTGCTGTGGTTTAAGGCTTGCTTGGGCTACGTAGTGAGTTCAGGACCAGCCTGAACTACAAAGTGAGACCTTGTCTCAAAAAACAAACAAACAAACAAATAAATAAAAACAAAAATAAAAGGCTAGCTAGCCAGGTTTGGTCACACAAGCCTATAAGCCAGGGACAAATCCTAAGGACACTAAGGCAGGAGATAATAGAACTAGTACTACTGTAATTAAGACAGATCAAACAAATAATGGAGTTTGGTATTATGATATTGTTGGTGGTTTTATATCAATAATAATTGTAATAAAATTAACAGCTTTTAAAATTGAAGGAATTCCTGCTAGATGTTGGGAAAAAAATTATAAAACCAACAAAACCAGACCTGGGCTACATTATGCATTCAAGATCAGCCTGAGTCACACAGCCAAGATCCTGTCTCAAAAAAATAAAAAAAGAAAGTTAAAATTAATATCCTAAATTTCCATCTTAAGATAATGGAAAAGAGCAATATGAAGAAACAAAAGAAAGTAAATGAGGTTAGGGTGGAAAGAATATACTTGAACCACATAAACAAATAAGATATTAAGAAAAATAATGTAAAAATTTATTTAAGTACTCAACATAGGCATGTTCTTACATCTAAAACAAAAAATAACATTGGTACTACATATATATTAGTATATATGTATTTATATTTATACATATAAGTGTGCAGTAAAAAAATATAACAAAACATTTAAAATGTAGAGAATACATTTTCAAGATAAAAAATAATTAAGATAGACATATCCACATCCTTTTAAAAACATGCTTGCAAAGATAAAATTCATCTGAGCACTCATTTCTCAGATGTACAAAAGCTATGAAATTGTTAATCACTGGACATTGCCTTCTATTTTTGCACTGTTCTGAGTTTCAACACTGATTGGTATGACTTATGGCTTACACAATTACTGCTATGCTGTTATGCTCCAAGAGAATGTATCTATTTAATATGAATATTTAAAACAACAACATTATTTACTTGTATCACAGTCACTTTCTTTTTTTCTTTTTCTTCTTTTTTTTTTTAAGGTTTTTTGGAGACAGGGTCTCGCTTTGTGGTTCAGGCTGGCCCTGAGCTCAGCCTCCAACTCACATCACAATCCTCCTGCCTCTGCCTCCCGAGTGCTGGGATTACAGGCATGAGCCACCACGCCCGGCACTGTGGAATGTGGTACTGGTTGCTGCTGGGCGTGAGTCCCCACACCCAGTATTGTTATGTGGTTACCGAGGAATCGAACCAGGGTCCTTGCGCTTGCGAGACAGGCGCCGGAACCACTGAGCTAACTCCCCAGCCCCACAGTCACTTTCTTACAAGGCAGTATGTTTAGAAAAGTTACTACAAAATAGTGCTTTGAGGCAAGGATTTGGCTCAGTGGTTCCAACTCCCGTCTTGCAAGCACAAGGCCCGAGTTCAATACCCGGTACAAAAAAAAAAAAAAATAGTGCTTTGGAAGATTTGAAACTTCAAATCAATGTGCCCCACTAACCATAACTAGATATAAGAAGCCTTAACTGGAAAGAACTCAAATGTAAAAGCTGATGAATGTAAAGATTATAAAACTGGTTTACTGGGCTAGGGGATTAGCTCAGTGGTTCTGGCATCTGCCCAGCAAGCACAAGGTCTCAAGTTCAATCCGTGGTAACCACATACCACAGTGCTGGGTGTGGTGGCTAATACCTGTAATCACAGCACTCAAGAGGAAAAGGCAGGACAACTGCCCTGAGTTCAGACTAGCCTGGGCTACACAGTACGTTCAGAGCCAGCCTGAACTACAAAGCCAAGACCCTATCTCAAACCACACCCCCCCAAAAAAACCCCCAAAACAGAATCAAAATATCTGGCTGAAATCTCTAGTATTAGTTTATTCAGATAAAGTCTAGTTATTCTGTAATATTAGACAAATTTCAAAGAATGTATGCATCTGGAAGTCACTAAGAAATTATGTCTAAGCTACAAGTCTCCTAATTTTCTTTTTGTTTTACAAACCATAAAATCAATGTTCTTTCTGCCTCTTCAGAATGCACTTATTTGAGTTTCACGAATTATTTTTAAAATTTTCACAAGAAATTTAACTCTAACCTATTATTATTATATATGGTAAGTACTTATGAGATTATAAGGTTGATTTAGTGATGCCTTGAATCTGATTATTTCTGTGTTATAGATGTATAGGGAATTTTTATTCCAAGTTATTAAAAAGATCTCTTGTTATCTTCAGATTTACAAGAAAATGAGTTATCCTCACAGGATTTACTTATGGGCTAGTTTATAGTTCAATGGTAGACTGTTTGCCTACCATGTGTAAGGTTCAATACCTAAAAACACGAAAAAGAAAAAGAAAAAGACTCACTCTCTCAGGTCTGCTCTCTCGGCCTGGTGGTTTCAAAATGTCATCCACGTTCTTCGATTCAGGCTTCTTCTCAACCCGGGGAGCTGGAGGTGGCTGGTGGCTCAGTGAAGGAGCTGGAAGGGGAATTCGCTCCTCTGGGTAAGTTCTTCGTTCTCCTGGAGTTCCAGCAGTTGAATAAAATTACTTCTCAATATAATTATTTTAAAGTTAACTTTCACCTTTTAATCTGCTCATTATTCAAATTAAGATTAATGATTTTAAAACCACTTATAAATTAGAGTAAGTTTGGGGTTGGGGATTTAGCTCAGAGGTTCCTACACCTGCCTTGCAAACGCAAGGTCCAAGTTCGATCCCTCGTACCACATATCACAATGCCAGGCATAGTAGTTCACACTTGTAATCAAAACACTCGGGAGGCAGAGGCAGGAGAATTGCTCAGAGTTTGGGGCTCGCCTGGGCTATGCAGTGAGTTCATGGCCAGCCTAACCTACAAAGCTAGACCCTGTCTAAAAAAACTAAACAACAACAACAACAAATTAGAGTAAGTTTAAATCTAGTGAAATCAAGAAAGTAAAAGATTTATGTACATTACAGGAAAACAATGTCTGCAAAATGTTGAATTCATCCTTGTTTACATTAAGTAACAAGATATGGAAGAATAATATAGACTTTGTTAGACACTTCTAAGCATGACTGATAATTTTATGATTTCTGCTTTATAGTTTTAAGAATAAGGGTCATTATCTTATGAAAGCTTAATTTTACAGGTGTGTGTTTCTAGTTTACATGTAATTTGCAGCAGTAAAAATCAACCTAAAAGTTCAAAAATAAGGATTTTCCTTTTATCTACTAAATGAAATGTCACCGAACCACTAATAGGTTTACATATGGAAAAACGGATATGATGCAATTATCAATTGTAACAAGTACAACAAAGAAAATGTATTTAGAGCTAGGGTACAGTTCAGTGGTACAGTGTTTGCCTAGTATGTATGAGGCCTTGGGTTTGATGCCCAGCACTGGAATTAAAAAAAAAAAAAAAACTGTCCTGCATTTATACTTTGATTACAATTTCATAAATATGTATGCAAAGAGAGAATGAAAGAAAAAAAATACAAAATTATTAATAGTTGTAGTAATACAGTAGGCAGTGGGATTATAAGTGAGTTTGTATTTCTCTCTCTCTCTCTTTTTTGCAGTACTAGGGCTTGAACTCATGACCTTCCCCTTGTGAGGCAGGTGCAGTTCCACTGAACTAATTCCCTGGCCATTCTCAGTATTCTTACAATTAACAAGGTACAGCTCTACCTCCAAACATGGATGGGCCTTCATAGGCTGGTCGGTCAGACTTCCTGTCGTAGGAAGGCCTATCAAATCCCCCTCTTCTGGATGAGGAATGGTCTTTTTTGTCTCGATATGACTGAGTCCTAGAAAGTGTAACAAGAAGTATGTTGATAAGGAAAAACTATTTAGAGGTGTCTGCTTTATAATGCTACACCGTTATCTGTCCAATCCTCTCTGTGGGTAGTTACTCTACCTAATCAATATTGATAGTTGACTTTTTTACTTACATCTGCCTTATATAAACACATCTAAAATCTCAAGAGTTATAAAAAAATAACTTATTTGGCTATAGTTAAGTAATGATTACAATTTTATTGGCAAACTATTTCCATTCTGGTTATCTCTGTCTACCATTAAATTATCTGGAATTCAAGCTAACAAAACTTAAGCAGCTACTTTCCCAAAAGCTGATTCAGAACTGCTCTTCCTTCTCTACATTACTTATACACACACACACACACACACACACACACACACACACACACACGGGTATCTCATTAACTGAATTTAATTTACATACACTAACTTTTGTTCAACATAAAACATGTTAATTTGCATATCTAGTGAAGATATTTTCTACACCATACCTATCATCCCGGGGCCGGCGATCTCTGTCAAATCGATCTCGGTCATAGTCAATAACACGATCCCGGTCTCGATCTCTATGGGCTTCCCGATCCCTTTTAAAATCTCGATCAAAGTAAGGTTCACGGTCTCTGTCTCTATCATAGCGATCACGGCCTACATGATCTACAAAAATATTAAATACAAAATTACAACTACATGTTTTTTTGTACATAAAGTACAAATCTGACTTAAGAACTACTATAAAATGTTTGCCTATATTCAACTTAAGAATCTTCCATCTAACCTGACAGAATGCCCAGATAATCTTACTAAAAAAATCAAGTCATGGCTGGGGATTTAGCTCAGTGGTTCCAGTGCCTGTCTTGCAAGCGCAAGGACCCGGGTTCGATCCCTGGTAACCACATACTATACTGGGCATGGAGACTCACGCTCAGCAGCAATCAACGCCACATACCACAGTGCCGGGCGTGGTGGCTCACGCCTGTAATCCCAGCACTCAGGAGGCAGAGGCAGAAGGATTACTGTGATGTGCGTTTGAGGCTGAGCTCAGGGCCAGCCTGAACTACAAAGTGAGACCCTGTCTCAAAAAACCTAAAAAAAAAAAAAAAAAAAAAAGGTCTAAAAATATCAAACTCTATGGGAACCCTACCTGTTTCAAAAGTTGACCTTTCAGGTAGTGGATCCGGGCGTAGGGTTATTCTTTCTCCATAGGGTATTTGTTCAACTTTATTAGTAGACATATCTGGTAAAAAGAAAATACCAGAGATAAAATGACATAAGAATGAAGCTAAAGTTAATCCTGTAGAATCCCAAGTACAAGTTCACCCTTATTACTTACCTCTGCCATGGCCATAATCAACAGTCTGTTGCACTGGTGGTGGTTTGGACATTGGTGGCATACCCAGAGGTAATGGACCAGGAGGGGGAATGGAAGAGTGAACAGGTGGAGGTGGTAATACTGGGGCAGTTGGAATTGCTGCAGTTTCTGACTTATATTCTGAATTCAGTCCTTGTTCATCATTTGTATCCCAGAGTCCATAAAAAGAATCTTCATCCCAGCGCTCCTGTTCCATAGCTGAAGTTTGTGGTTTTATCACTGGAGGAGGAGGAGGAGGTGGAGGAGGAGGAGGTGGAGGTGGTGGCATCGGCACAGGTGGCCTGGTCATAGGAACAGATGATCTTGTTGGTGGAGCAGAGGGTCTTACAAGAGAACCTGGTGGTTTACCCATGGGAGGAGGTGGTCTATAGGACCCTGGAGGCTAGAAAATAGAAAAAATGGCTTAGATAATGGGCAATCCATCGTGCTGTTACAGATCAGTGGGGAAATTAAAATAAAAACTTAAACTGGATCTATCAAAAGTTTACAACTTTGTGCTTTAAAAGACTTTGTGAGAAAAATGACACAAGCCAGGGTAGTAGTAAATATATGTAAATCTCTTATCTAATAGGGAACTTGAATTCAGAACATATAACACTCATTAGTCATAAAACATGTATTGTAAAAATATATAAAGGCAGGGGCCAGGGATTTAGCTCAGGGGTTCCGGCACCTGCCGTGGAAGCACAAGGTCCTGGGTTGATTCCCAGCAACCACAAACCACAATGCCAGGTGTGGTGTCTCACGCCTATAACCTCAGCACTTGGGAGCAGAGGCAGGAGGATTGCTGTTGAGTTCGAGGCTCCCTTGGGCTACATAGTGAGCTCAGGGCCAGCCTGAACTACAAAGCAAGACCCTGTCTCAAAAAAAAAAAACACACATACAAATATAAGGAAAAAGATTTGAATAGATATTTCTCTAAAGAAGATATACAAATGGCTGATACACACATGAAATGATGCTCAACATCAAATAATTAGGGAAGTGCTGATTAAAGTCACAATAAACAGTATTTCATACTCACTACAGTGATTATAATTAACAAAATATAAAAGAACAAATGACAGCAAGGATGTGGAGAAAGAAGATATTTCTTAGATGGCAAATGAAAATGCAAACTGTGCCACTACTTTGAAATGGGTTGCTAATTTCTCAAAAAGTCAAACAAATTACACGTAACCCAATACAATGTGGTACATCCATATAATGGACATTATCCAGCAATAAAAAGAAATAAAGTATGGATTCATACTATTACATGGATGAATCTTGAAAATATTTGCTAAATGCAACCACATAATATATGATTCAATTTACCTAAGATATTCAAAAAGACAAAGCAAGACAAGAAACATTAGTAGTTGCCTCCGTCTGGGGGTTACAAAAATAATCAAGACATCATACAAATACACACATATCACTTCCTCAAAATGAATGGAAATATTATGTATTTTAAAAAAGAAAACTTTGAAAAAAAAAGCTTTGTAACATACCATACTTTCTCTTTCTTCTCTTTACCCTTAATTGGCCCCAGGCCCAATCCAAACCTAAACTTCTGTGGGTAGGGCCAGGCCATTGTTTTAAAACAAAACAAAAGAGGGCCAGGGATATAGCTCAGTGGTTCCGGCGTCTATCTTGCAAGCACAAGGACCTGGGTTCGATCCCCGGTAACCACATACCATACTGGATATGGAGACTCACGCCCAGCAGCAACCAGTACCATATACCACAGTGCCAGGCGTGGTGGCTCACGCCTGTAATCCCAGCACTCGGGAGGCAGAGGCAGGAGGATTGCTGTGATGTGAGTTTGAGGCTGAGCTCAGGGCCAGCCTGAACTACAAAGCGAGACCCTGTCTCATAAAAACCTTAAACAAACAAAAAACAAAAGCCTGGGCATGGTGTGGGGGAAAAGTGGGGAAAGAGTAGGAAGAGGATGAGTAACAGGCAAAGGGTACAGTTTAATAGGAGGAATAATTTTTAGTGTTCAATGGGGTAAATTATGGTTGACAACAATCCAGTATTTCAAATCAGCTGGTAGAAAGGATTTTTCAATGTTCCCAACAGAAAAAAATTATAAATGTCTGAGGTGATAGCAATGGTACTCTGATCTGATCAATATTATATGTATGTATTGAAATGTCGCTGTGCTTCATAAATAAAATTAGTGCCAATTTAAAATAAGAATATATTGACTATAAAAACCTCCATTAATGATTCTGAGGTTTACCCAATTATATAAGCCATATCCCCAGTTCTAGAAACCTATCTTTTCCAGAAAACTAGTAAATCTCCAGTGAGAGAAGTGAATTCCTGGAGGCTTCTCTCTTATATTTCTTTCAGTTGTCTGGCAAGGCTGGCCTCGTCCAGTGCAAAATATAAGTACTAGAAAATAAGACAAACTGAAGAGAACATTTAGTAATTCTTCCAAGAGGAGGTACCACTGTTATGTGCATGTTTACACTTCTTTTCCCAAAGCCATTTTACTTTTATGCAAGGCTAATTCAAGCACTTATTTCCCATTCCTCTTAGTTCCTTGTTTATGGTTTATTCTGTATTGACAGTTATTTTAGACTTTGGAGAAGAGTCAATATACATTACTTAGGTATTAACTCATGTATAGGCTTTGCTTTAAAATAAAACTGAGTATAAAATAGATTTTACTAGTATGTAAGGAATGTTAGTTAACTGGTGGTACACACTGAAACTAAAGAAATGGTAGTTACCTATAGCTAAACTTTATTAGGATATAGCACTTTGGAATTTAAGAAAATGCCAATGTAGGACAAAGCTATTTTATCTGGGGCACAGCAACCCCCCGATAAGTTTTAATTATCTGAAGTTGTGTTGCAAAAATATTTTAAACAAAACAATAAGTATTTTCTTCATTCTATATTGGCAGAGCAAAATATAAATTTGTAAAACAAAAACCTTCTGGTACTTACATAAGAATGGAATAATATCTATAATATATGAAAGATAATACAAATTCATGTAAAAATCCTTAAGAATTAAACATAAATATGGATTAGGGACATGAAGTTTATACAGAAATAAGATGTTAATTAATGTGAAAAAAACTCATTTACTAATTATCAAAAATATGTATTAAAACATGTATTAAAAGTGTTAAATCTAACAAATATACTAAGTAGCTGATGATTACAAAGCTATAGTGGATATGACAGTAGTCACTGGATTCTAAAACATGAGAATCATTCATTGGAGGAAGGGGTAAGAAGAGAAATAAAACACTCCAGATGAGAAAACATGCATGTGCCTTGTAGCTGCATAGTATTGTAAAGTTGCTCCAAATGGAGGAAAACTAAGTGTGTGAGTAGAGGAGCAGGCAGTGATCAGGTAAGGCCGGCACAGCAACAACATAACTAATCATGTAGAAACCTAAATGTTACTCTGAAAGCAAAGAGAAAACACTAGTGTTTTGAAGCCAGGGAACAATGTGTTTTATGTTTTAGGGTTCCTGTCTTTCGTGCTAGGATGTGGCTTGGCAGTAATGGCAGAGCACTTGCCTCACATATTTAAGGCCCCGGGTTTGATCCCTAGCATGCATGTGTACACACACACAGACATACACACAATCCTCAATAAAATGTTTATTTTGGCCAGAAATTATACCACTGTGGCCTGAAGTGGAGTGTTAGCATGGTTAAAAGGTAAGAGATTTTTGGGGCGGCAGAAATTTACTCTTTGGATACATTGTCAAAACTCAAACTGTAGGGCCGGGGAGTTAGCTCAGTGGTTCCGGCGCCTGTCTTGGAAGCACAAGGGCCCGGGTTCGATTCCCCGGTAACCACATAACAATACTGGGTGTGGAGACCCACACCCAGCAGCAACCAGTACCACATACCACAGTGCCGGGCGTGGTCGCTCACGCCTGTAATCCCAGCACTCGGGAGGCAGAGGCAGGAGGATTGCTGTGATGTGAGTTTGAGGCTGAGCTCAGGGCCAGCCTGAACCACAAAGCGAGACCCTGTCTCAAAAAACCTAAAAAAAAAAAAAAAACAAAAACTAATCTTTGTGGCCACAAAGTGGACAGCAGATTAGAAAAGAATACAATGTACAGAGATGATGAATTAAGAGTGTTGCTGACATAATCCAGCCAACCACTGATTAAGACTAGAACACAAGATGATACAGAGAAGGGGAGAATAGAAAATGCTGTATTTGATCCAGCATAGTTCACCCTGATTGGCAAACATAGGCCACCCTGTTTGACTGGATTGACAAACATCCAGGAAATTAATAGAGCCCAAAGCACACTTCACAATATGTCTGTGAGGTTGTTTACAGAAATACCTGGCATGTGGGACAGCAAAGTGATGGGAGACCTACACAGTGCCATCCAGTAGGGCAGAAACCTAGAGAGAACAGAAGCAGCGAGAAACCTAATTATATAAAGTGTGCCTGTTCCTGCCTCCTCCCCTGTCTCTCTTTCTCTGGCTGCCACTGGGTGAGTAGCTCTGTCTCACCATGACTCTAGGCCTTTCAATAGGCCTGGAAATGATAGAGCCAAACTTCTATGGACTGAAAACTCTAAAACCATAAGCCAAAATAAATCCTTCTTTCATTTGATTTCTCTCAGACAACACAATAATGGAAAACTGATTGACATAACTGAATATGGAGAGGTAGGACAAGGCAGATAAGTAGGCTGATTTTCAGATTTTGAGTAAAGGCAACCAGGTGGTAGTGAGGAGTAATAAATTTAATGGGGGAATGAACTCAATTTTCTGTTTTTTTGAGACAGGGTCTTGCTTTGTAGTTCAGGCTGGCCCTGAGCCTATTATGTAGCCCAGGCAAGCCTCGAACCCACAGCAATCCTCCTGCTTCTGCCTCCCAAGTGCTGGGATTACAGGAATGAACATTGTGGTGTGTGGTACTGAATGGTGGTAGGCATGAGTCACCATGCTGAAGAGAGGGGAGGGGAGGGGAGGGAAGCCCAGCACTGTTGTATGTGGTTACTGGAGATCGAACCCTGGCCCTTGGGCTTGTAAGACAGGCACCAGAAGCACTGAATTAAATCCCCAGCCCTTGCACTCCATTTTCAACAGATTGAGTCTAACAGGAGACATTTCCCTGACAGACACTTTGTAGGTAGATGGATGCACATCAAGACCTGTCAACAACTGTGTAGGAGTGCTGTATTGCAGAACACGGTGGAAGGGAATCTTGAAAAATGATGAGTTAATTTGATGAAATGGTTCAGCAGTGGATTTTTTTCTTCCTCACTGTGCTGTCATATACTCATCTGCATGATAATATTGTTTTTTGTTTGTGTTTTGAGATAGGCTCTTGCTTTGTAGTTTAAACTGGCACTGAACTCATTATGCAGCCCAGGTGAGCCTCAAACTCACAGCCGTCCTCCTGCCTCTGCCTCTAGAGTGCTGTGCTTACAGGTGTGAGTCACCACAGCCTGCATTGTGATACGTGGTTACTGGAGATCGAACTCAGGACCTGCACTTGCCAGGGACATGCTGGAAACCACTGAGCTAAATCCCCAGTGCATGATAATATTTAAAAAGTTCATCCTTGGCTTAAAAGGTAAAACAGCAATATAAAAAATAAACTCCATAGTAAAACAAAGGGAGAAATCATTCATTCACCTTTAACACTAATACCCCTTTTTGTTCCTGTTTCAATGGTCCTGGAGTACGTGAGGGATATGTCTGATCCTTTTCCCAGTTGAACTAGTAAAGAGGGAGACAGCAGTAGGAGGTTCACAGATATTCCTGCCTAAACAGGAGGACTACAGGTATTTGAACATAAAAAAATGCAAGACAGTTTCTATAATTCTGTGAATATGAAGCCATGTAATTTAAGTGTACTTGGTTTACATATCAAAACCTAGGGAAAAGAAACATTTCTTACACATTTTTGACCACATTTAAAGATGTTCAAAGGTCAAGCCAGGCATCACAGTGTATTCTGTACTCCCAGCACTCAGAAGAGGCTAAAACAGAAAAAACTGCCATGAGGCCACCCTGAACTAGTCAGTTCAAGGTCAGCCTGAACTACAAATCCACACCTTTCTACGTCTTATTAGGCACCCTCTTCAAAAAAGATGTTCAACTGTTAGTTACTTTTACTTTCCTAAAGTATACATTTTTATATGAGAAACTCATACTTATTGTAATAAAGTAAAATCCAGCAATATTTGAATACACTGCATTTTCCGCTCATCCCTTCTCCCGTACCGGATACATCCCAGGTCTTGATGTACTCTGCAATCTCGAGTCCTGGGGTGGTAGATGGTCAGCCATCTGTGGCTCAGACCCAAAGTCTTTCATCTTTTGAAGCTGTTCTTTCTGTTCCCTGTAAACAAACAAAATTGCCACTATACATAAACCGTGTTTATACTGTTCCTAAATGAGTATAATTAATATCAAATTTTAAAAGAGGGACCTATAAAGAAAGGGCTTTTTTCTAAAGCCCTCTGCAGTGACCAAACCAAAACTCTGGAATAACAATTGCTTGTTTTTATACAGGTAATTTCATTCGTCATGTAAGATCTATAAAGTACTGACAATCTTTAAGGACAGATTCTATAACCTGCCTCAAAGATTATTCTAATGTATCATCTACTTGCCATGTTTGTTCTATCATCCAACAAACAGATCCGTTATTTTTTTTCCTAACACTGCTAAGAGCAGAGGCTGAAAAATGGTGTCTGATGAGGTTTAAGCCTAGAAAGTCTTTCTAAACTCGGCTTTCACAGTACTTTTAAAAGTTTAAATTAGATACTATTATTTACCAAGCATATAAATTCAGATTTTAGGAATGGGGCTTAGCCAAGTGTTAGAGCACCTGCCTCGCATTCACAAGGCTTTAGGTTTAAACTCAAGCACTATAAGGAAAAAACCAAAAATTCAAATTTTAAAGAAACTTGGTAACACTGCTGATAGCTAGGTGAGTGAAGCAGTGGCTGCTCATGTTAGATGAAGCAGTTCATCACAATCCTCAAGATCTTCTAGGAAATTCTACCTGGCTCACTTTCATTCATTTTTGTTAACTGTCAGATTCTTTGGGGGCATTTTAGCTTATGATAGCTACTGTAGATGGTGAGGACATCTGTGAGTTTACAGTTTTAAAAAATATTTTATATTCCTAAAGATTAGTTGTATAACACTCTGGGTTTCTCTCTAAACCCTTTCCTAAATTCATTTTACTTTCCCTTAGAATACTGATCTGAAATAAATGTAATCTCTATAACTTCTTTAGATTTTTCACAATTTTCTCATAAATACTCCTTATATTTAAACAGACACAGTACAACCTATTTAAATTCAATTATGACCATAATTTCTCACCAGCTAATATGACTTGTTTAATATATCTATATTTCCTAGAAAGAGCTTTAAAAAAGCATGATAAAGATATACCATCTTTTATCCAGCATTTCTATGGAAGGTAATAATGGATGAAAAAGAAATTTTTAAATGAAAAGGAAAGAAACTCTGGCAGCTTAGCAACACCAATCAGTTTGGTGTTCTCCATAAACAGCAACAGATTTTAGAGTCAGCAACTGAATTCAAATTCTGAGTCTGCTACTTTTAGCAGAGTGAACTTAACTGGGTCTTAGTATCATTTGTGAAGTGGTTTGAGATAGGATTTGAGATAGCAGGACAAAGACAACATACACTAAATTATTAGCACAGTGCCCAGTACAGTGTAGGTATGGATTAGAGAAGCTTGTAATTTAAAAGTGAATAGCTAAATATGTGATGGCATGCTTTCACATCTTCAGGAACAATCTAGGAAATAAAAGCCTTAGGCTCTATTATTGTGCAGAGAAATCTGTTTTGCTGCCTACATCATCTGGTCTTTCACCTTTATCCATAATTAGTTTTCCTCATATTTTATATTCTACTCCTTAAGTTTCAGTAATACAGTCAATTCATATCATCCACAAACACGACCATAAGTGAGAGCCACAATACATTAAAATCGATCAAAACCTAACCATTAATTTACTTTCTGAAAACACTACTAAGAAAGCTTGCAATCTGTTACTGACAGTTCCTACCTCAGACTATATAGTTGGTGGAAGGATTAAACAAGTTATTGTACACAAGCATTTAACACAATTCGTAGGCACAGTGACACATGCAGTAAACTGTTAGCTTTGTTATTATTGCTACTATGTAGGAAGCATTATGTAGACACCTACACAGTTGATTAAAAGTCAAGAAATCTACATTCTATTCACCATATCACAAAGAAAACAGCTGATTATACAGACACGAGTATCAACCTTAGGTAGAAATATCTACTTCTAATTATAATGAAAGATAAAACATCCCAAAAAGAAAGTATGAACAGACAAATCTAAAGACATTTCCAGATAAACAATCCTAAGCTGCAACAGAGAAAAACATACCACTTTCCAAAGTTGCATCAAAGATTAGTGAATATGAAGTTTATCAGATCAAACACTATAGACCAGAATGCCTACTAGGGAAAAATAAGAGATCACATATGAACACTGTGAAAGCCAGAGCCCTAAAGAGTTGACATTTAACCCTTTTAACATGCACAGGCAAGGCATGCCAGGAACCCATGTACAAAGGCCAAGAACAGCAATCAACCAATTTGCACATCTCAGAGCATACATTTACAATGAACAATTCCTAAATACACATCCTAACCCCAAACAGCACTGAATGACCAGAAATATAATCTGAAAGTATATGATAAAAACTAAAAAGATTCCATTCAAATATATCATATCAGTTTAAAAAGAGCAGTCTGAAAGGTGATTTCAACTAAAAGAAATGATCTTTAGGAGTGAACTTACCGAAGCATTTTCAATTCTTGTGCAGCTTTCAAAATGATTTCGTGCTGCCTCTGACTGAGAACCATTACCCCTCCAAGGCCTTGGTCAGAGTCTAAATTTGCATCGGACCCCATCATTTCAGAGGAATGATGTGAGGAGGACATATGTTCCGCCATGGGGGAATGTCTGTCCACATCAGATGGGTACCATCTGTCTGACAACCGTTCTCTTTCCCAGTCCAGTCTGTCAGGAACATAATCTCTCTTTTCCCGCCATGTATCTCCTCTTTCTGGATACTCTCGAATCCTCAACTCACCCCTATCACGGAAATCTCGGTCATAACCATGGTCTCGATTTCTTTCTTCTCTCCATCTATCATCCCGATATCTATCCAAAGGTGGAAGAGGTGGGAGGGGTGGCAAAGGTGGAAGAGATGGAATATCTCGTTCACGAAACTGTGATTCTTGGTCATCCAGTGGTCGCCCATAATCTCTGTCCCACTCATTGTCCAAATTTCTATCGTACATATCCATGGGTCTTCCAATCCGATCCACATCCCTGCCCAAGTCTCTGTCCATTTCCCTACTATAATCCTCATCCATATCCTGATCTCTCTCCCAATCATCCCACCAAGGGCCTCGCCTATCTCCATCATGGGATCGAGATGGTGGGGCTGAGAACCTCTCTTCTCTGTTATATGGATCTAGTGTATCATCTTGATAGTCACGTTCACACTCTCTCCAGTATCTCTCTCTGTCCCAGTCATCAAGCCTTTCTCGTTCCATTGGAGCATTTCTGCCATCTAATGGGAACTCTTCATGCCCCCTCTCTTCTCCATGATTCCATGGAGCCCTAGGAGGCTCATCTCGATGATATGGGTACATCTTCTCCCCACCATCTCCTGGTTCTGGTCTGAATGGACCTCTATCACGACCAAAATCTGGTCTGCCCAAGGCCCTTTCCCGACTGCCAGGCCCTCGAGGAGGTCCTCTCTCCCTGCTTCCAGCTCTTCGGGGTGGTACTCTCTCTCTACTTCCAGCCCTTCGAGGGAGTCCTCTCTCCTGACTCCCAGCCCTCCGAGGTGGTCCCCGTTCTCGGCTGCCAGCTCTACCCCTGTCCTGGCTGCCTTGCAGGCCACCTGGCACTTTCTCCCGGCTGCTTCCCGGCCTCATCAATCCTCTGTCCCGGCTCCCTTCTCCTCTGCTCATTTTCTCTCGACTGTCTTCTCTTCTACCCATCATCTTATCACGAAAGTCTTCTTGCTTGACCAACCCAGGGCCTCGACTGATTGCTTGGCCTCGACCTCTGTTTACTAGTCCTTTATCTCGTGTGTCTTCCATTCTGCTCTGCCCAGGACCTCTGTAGGATGAGGTGCTGCCTCGACTGCCTTCTAATCTATTATCTCTGCTATCTGGCCGAGGTAAACCTTTATCTTGGTTGTTTTCTGAATGGGGCAGACCAATAACCAAAGGTTTAAAATCATTATCTGCATTTAATGATGAGGATGTTGCTACTGCTGTTTCTCCCTCCATAGCCCCCATTTTTGAGGGGAAAGTAGATTGAGTAGGTACAGGTTTATTCACAAGGGATACAGGCTGAGAAACAGTTTGGGCTTTGTCCATTTGAGTCTCCATACTTTGAGAATTCTGGTCCCAATCAGAAGTCTCTATGAGCCCTTCCGAGACTTGGCTTTTAGGTGGCTCTTGTTGAGAGTCGCTTAGATTCTCATTTGACTGAGCCGCCTTGGCATCCTTTAAATCTGCAGCAATGGGAAATGTAGCTGATTGCATTTTAAAATTCTTCTGCTGGTTACTACTGGTGTCTGCTAATGATTCTTTGTTTCCTGAAAGAGGTTCTGCTTGTGACTTAGGTTGCTGCTGATGTTGCTGTCCAAAAGTTGGTTTGGGGCCTTTCCACTGTGGTCCGCTCTGTCGAGGACTTAGGGATGTATTGGGGGTAATATAAAATTGAGATGCTGGCCCCCGGGGAATCATTCCCCATTTGCTTTTAGTACCCTCTGCTGGGTGACCTTCATATCTGGGTCTTGGCCCATCGGGGCGATTTCCTTCAAAACGAGGCCCTTTGGGTCTCGGTCCTTCACACCTTGACCCTAAATCCTCAAATCTTCGAGGACCATCAAATCTACAAGTAAAACAAAAGATATTACTCAAGACAGTAAAGCAGAAAAGAAATTCTCCATGTAAGAATATTGAAGGCATTCTTGCCTTAGAATTTGTTTATAACAATGACTCTTCCGGTCATTAAACCAATCCTGAGTCTCTTGTATCTTAGAACCAGTATGTTAAGGTAGCAGTGCTCAGAAGGTCTTAGGACAGGTTTTGGAAATCACGTCAACATTATCTACTTCACATCAACACATCTCCAGCAGCAAGTCACTGATCTAGTGAGTAGTTAAAAGTAATTATAAATATTCAGCCTTAGTAGCCAGAAAGATTATTTTAAATAGAAAAAAACCAACAAATTCCATAACTCTGAGTACTTTTAAAACTGAAAACTAAGCATGAAACAATTAAGACAAACTAGGATAATTATAAATACTGTTGAAGCTGGAACTAATCTTGATTTACTGACAAAAGTTAAAACAAAACAAAACAACAACAACAGAACCAAAAATAAAACCAGTAGCCATATCTCAAAGAGTGGGTTCTGACATTTAAAAAATACAGGTAGATGTTCACCCTATGGATTCAATGAATAGACATTTAGTGCAAAAACAATGTCTGAAAGGCTATATACATCTAACAGATAAGTGAGTCAAATGTGACCTGTGTGCTCAAAGACTTTATAACCAGGTGGAAAGAGAATATAAGATGTGTCAACAGGTGTAATGATTAGTCTTTCTGCGTACAAAAAAGTAACAGGAGAAAACAGTCAATTCTACTTGGACAGAGGGACATTGCCCAATAAAGTCTTTACATAACAGAAGATGCTTCAACTGTACCTCAAAAACAAAGAGAGTGTTGGAGATGAGGGGACTAAGGCGACAAGGGCGCATCAGTCTAAAGAAGCTGTATGAGGAAAAGCAGAGAAGTGCATCCCATTGTAGCACATCTGGAAGCTTAGCTTAGTGTGGCTAAAGCAAAAGGGAAAATGGTATGGACAGTTGTAAAATAGTGAGGAGTAGAAAGGCAGCACACTAAGAAATAAGGCAAAGAGGCAGACAATCGTCAATCTTCCCAAGATCTTGTGTATCTTGTATGGCAGGGACTACTGCTACTCATTCTCCTTTTTTATAATACAGTGTCCGTGTTTTCAGCTGGATCCCAATACTAGGGACTTTTTCCGAACTTCTCGCAGCTAGAACCTGAAGCCAGGGGCTAACAGTGAAAAGGATTCACACATCTTTCTGGTTGATTCCTATAAAGCCAAGGCCACAACCATTTTTGTTTGCTTTTGTTTTGTTTTTTGAAACAGGGTCTCACTATGTAGTTTAGGGTGGTCCTGAACTCACTGTGTGGCCCAGGCTGGCTTTGAATTCAAGGTGATCCTCCTATTGCAGCTTTCCAAGTGCTGAGATTACAGGCGGGCACCAACATGGCCAGCATCATTTCTTTTTCAGGCTGGCTCTGACACAGTGATGAAGCAGCTCGACCATGTAAATAAGGGCAACGGTAAAGTAATAAATCAGAAGGAACCTGTGTTCTGAGCCATCATACAACTCCAGAGAGAACAAACTTGTTAAAGCCTTTGGCTCTGTGTTACAATAGATTAATTCAGCTGGTTAAGGAGTTTGAAATTACTTACAATCACTAGCCTCAAAATGTGATCTAATATTGCTTTAGAAGAATAGCAGATGAGTAAGGAGAACAGATGACTTCTACAATTTGACCAGTGAGCTGACACCTATTCTATAGCAGTGATTAATGAGAGATGCTTAAATAAGTGATGTGAAAGGTAGGGCTGATAAGACTTTGTAACCAGTAGGAATAAAATAATCATAGGAAATGCCTTTATGATTCCAAAGTTTCTGGCTTAGGTGACTAAGGAAACAGATCGATGCCTTCTATTCTTTTTAATGTGAGAACTAAGAAAAGTTTCACTGTTTGGGAATTAGTCAAAAGTAATAAATTCAGATTCAGCAAAATCTTCAGCTTCTATTCCCGTGATTTTAGACTTTGCTGGTCAAAAAGTCATATTTATAAAGACAGAAACACTTTCATCCAGGACCACAATAATGATTTTATTAAACTGAAGTTGAAATTACAACTTGACTATTATTTACAACTTTTAAAACCTCATACCTTTAGGTTCTGAATCACAGGCAAAGAAGAGAGTTACTCCCTATACTGGCTGGGTTGACTACTGATCTTACTTTCAAGAGGGCACTGGGTTGGTACTGGCAATGTGTGAAACATAAGAGGTCCCTTCAGGACACCACTTAGTACTACTATGTCTTAGAATTAAAGTGAATGGGAAGGCACAGTAACCTAGTTCAGACAGGACTGCTAATGGTCAGACTTTTTAAACGTAGAGGCCTGGATCACTCCATCCGGCAAGGGACCAGAACCAGCTCAGATGCTTGCCGAGAACAAGCAGGATATGGAAATGGGTAATTATAAATACCAGCTCTGACCCTATAACCTACTGTAGAAATAAGGACTGTAATGATTCTGAGTATTTCTTGCTCAAAGGTATGCATCTGAACACAAGACATGCCTATTTTTGGTTCATTTATTTTTTCTCATCCAACAGAAGATGTAAGTAGTAAAGTTATATCTAAGTAATACAGAATCAAAGAGAAAGTGTGAATTAGCTGGAAGAGTGAGCATTACCCACAAAGACAAAATAGGAACTTTATATCCTACTTGGGGGGAAAGATTAGAATGTTTTAAATCCAGCACTAAAAGTCTGGTGTGAGGTACAAAAATTTCCTTCCATACTTAGAAACATGTGGGAAAGGAAATTCTGCAAAATGAAGTTCAGCCTAACCCAGCTGACACTTTACAAACTCACCACAAGGAATATAGGAAGCATCAACATATCAAAACCCGCATTTGTAAATTCTGGAAGACAACAAATATGAGCAGTAACTCGCAGCGCAGAAACAAGACGTTAGTGTGTTGGTAATAGAGGGAAATAAAGATGGAGCTGGCTATTCCATAAGATCCCAGGGAGAGTCAGGACAGCAGGGATTTGGAGAAAAGACAGGAATAAAACTTGGGGCTAAACATATGTAGACTAAATCTAGATTCAGAACCATGAGTTGACCTTTCCTTAGGTTGAATGTCTCTAGAGTTTTATATTTGAGGGTCCTCTCATAGCAGCAAACAATCCCTTACCCTCTCCTATAAATAAAGCCAACCCTGTACATGTGTCTAGAGCTGTCAATCACCTTTTTGGTTTTTTCTACTCTGAAATACAAATGGAGAGCAGAGGGTCATACAATGTCAGAGAAACACCTCTAAACTGAGAGGAAGAGACAAAAGAGATAAATGGACACAAATCTGGGAAAGCACAGATTGATGTGAAATATAGAAGGAAACATATGAAAAGCAAAAATCTCAATCTAAGAAATCTAAAAGTCTACTATGTCCCAAAGGGTGAGGGGAAGTGTGGAGAAAAAAACCAAAAATCATTAAAAAATAGCTCAAAGAAATTCCCCAGAGCTAAGAGACTCCAATTCCCAAATAGAAAGGGTTCAGCACTCTGAGTATGCTATACAATTAATAAAACAAACAAATGAACACCACTGTGAAATTTCACAACACTACGGGGAAATCAAGTCAGGAAAAGAATCAAAAGAGCCCAATAGCTATTCTAGGTGATAGAAGAAAACAGAACAATAACACCAAATCCCTGAGGCATAGTTACATCCAACTTCAAATTCTATCTCCATATTATTAGTCAAGTGTGAGATAAGGTGCACTTACATAGACAAGTAAGAGGACAAAGAAACTTTCAGACATACAAAGACTCAAAAAATTTACTTTCCACTCACACTTTCCTACTATGCTATTTGAGCAGGTACTCTGAGAAAAGATTTTAAATCATATCAGGAAGCCATGAAATTCAATAAACACCTGATTCCAATTCCCCAGAATAGTCGAGGGAAATGTAGGAAAAGCCATTATGAAAGATCTGCTGAGCAACTCACCAGCCCAAGAATGTGCGACTTTAGGAGAGAGATCCTTTCTGCTAACCCCAAGAAGAAAAGATGTTGTTTTCACAAGCAAGGATATTTTTAAAGAAGAAATTACAAAAAAGCAAGAGCACTAGAAACTCTAAAAAAGTTATTACATGGGCCGGGGATATAGCTCAGTGGTTCCGGCGCCTGTCTTGCAAGCGCAAGGACCCGGGTTCGATCGCTGGTAACCACATAACAATACTGGGCGTGGAGACTCACGCTCAGCAGCAACCAGTACCACATACCACAGTGCCGGGCGTGGTGGCTCACGCCTGTAATCCCAGCACTAGGGAGGCAGAGGCAGGAGGATTGCTGTGATGTGAGTTTGAGGCTGAGCTGGGGGCCAGCCTGAACCACAAAGCGAGACCCTGTCTCAAAAAAACCTTAAAAAAAAAAAATAAAAAAAGTTATTACATGAAAGAAAATAACGTACTCTGGTCTGAAATAAAATTGTGTGAAATAATGTAAAATTCAACAATTTATAAAAACATATCAGTATGTTGAGTGAGGGGTAGAGAATAAGAAATAAATCTTAATCAGAACAGAAAGTAAATATATAATATCTAAAATATATACATAAACCCAGGCATGGTGGCTTATACCTGTAATCCCAGTACTTGGAAGGCTGAGGTAAAATTGCCATGAGTTAGAGGCAGCGTGGTCTACACAGTGACTTCAAGGCCAGCCTGAACTACACAGTGAGGCTCTCTCTAAAAAAACAAAACAAAAACCAAACCCCTCAAAACAACAACCAACTAAAAATGTGTAAGTTAAATGAGTTGCAGGGCCAGGATTTAATTCAGTGGTTCCAGGGTCTGCCCTTGAAAGCACAAGGTCTTGAGTTTAATCCTTAGTACCAAACAAATAAACAAATATATAAGGAGTACCATGTCATTTAGTGTTAAGAATAAAGACAGCTACTCAAAGAAAAAGCCAAAAGATTAAAAAGGATACCATTAGGGAATACATTTAGAGTGAATCAGGGTAGTAGATGGCCATTTTGCTAGTTCTAAAAAAAAAATGTATGCGCATTACTTTGATAAGAATGTAAAATGTATTTGTTTAACAGGTATAGAGAGGATTAGCTCTCATCAGAAGGGTAGCTGCTTCTATAAGCAGGAGGATAATGGCTGGGCATGGTGGAGCATACCTGTAACCCTAGCATCTTAGCTGAGGCAGACAGCCCCAAGTTTAAGACCAGCCTGAAATACTCAGTGAAATCTTGTCTCAAAAAACAAACAGGGGGGCCGGGGAGTTAGCTCAGTGGTTCCGGCGCCTGTCTTGCAAGCGCAAGGACCCGGGTTCGATTCCCCGGTAACCACATAACAATACTGGGTGTGGAGACCCACACCCAGCAGCAACCAGTACCACATACCACAGTGCCGGGCGTGGTGGCTCACAAAAAAGACACACAAAAACTGTTAACTATCAGGCACGATGCTGGTATTAAAAATAGTCACATCTAACTTCAACAAGCTGATTGATGGTCCACAAGAAGAGAAACAAATAGATCAACATTCAGAACAGAATTCAAGACATATAAGTCATGCCTGCCTCACTAACCAGTGTCCCTGCGTCTGACCTTTGGAGAGTGCCAATACACAATTAATGAAATATTGCCTGGGGAGGAATATAGAAGTATAAAGAAAAAAGAGCAGGAAGAGGATTCCAAAGAAACAAGCACATATAAAGAACATATGAAAGATAGAAAAAGAAGCACTAAAAGGGGAAGAGATAACAAGAGTATATGGTAGTGTTGATGAAAGTAATAGAAAGGCAGAATATTCTGCTTTCAGATGAAACTGATGATTAACAGCTAAAGGCTGCCATTTTATTTTCATTTTGGGGACCAGGAAAATGTTGCAACCATTTGAAATAAACTTTTTAAACACTACATAAAAGAAAGCAAATATTTATCACTACTTTTTCAGATTATCAAAACTCACATGCTATAAAATGAGAAACAACCAAAAACTTTGTCATTTATAAAAGTAAAGAGCTCTGAGGACTTTGGAAGAGAAATTTATAATAAAAATCATTTCAATATTAATAATAAAATATCACTGCATGGAACAACATGTATTCAAACATAGTAAAAACATAGTATGTGTTCACTAAACACAACCAGAAAGCTGCATGCATTTTGGCACATTGGTTAGATGAAAAGAAAAACAGGGCTGGGGATTTAGCTCAGTGGTTCCAGCACCTGCCTTGCAAGCACAAGGTCCTGGATCTGATCCTCAGTAACCACTCACTACAATGCTGGCTGTGGTGACTCACGCCTACCAGCAATCAGAACCACACACCTCAGTGCCAGGGCATGGTGGCTCACATCTGCAATGTCAGCACAGGCAGGTGGATTGCTGAGTTCAAGGCTGAGCTCAGGACCAGACACAACTATAAAGCAAGACTCTGTCTCAAAAAACTAAAAAAAGAAAAATAAACATATGAAGTTTAAATATGTAGAAAAGTGTTGATAGTTAAACATTCCATAAATCTTTACAAAATAAAAATTTGGGGCCAGGAATTTAGCTCAATGGCATTGTGCCTGCCCTAGAAGCACAAGGTCCTGAAGAGTTAGATTCCCCAGTATCAAAAAGAAAATAATGAATTCTACACCAGGAGCGGTGGTGCATGGTTGTAATCCTAGCACTCAGGAGGCTGAAACAGGAAGACCACAGTGAGTTCAAGGCCAGCCTGGGGTACATACTGAATTCAAGGTCAGCCTAAACTATACAGGGAGATCTTGCCTCAAAAAAACCCCCAAAGACCATAACAAAAACCCCCCTAAAACTAGGTATAAAATCCCCTAAAATTAGAAATTTAAAATATGATATAAAATTTCTAAAATGGGTATAAAGACTTAAAAAGTATAATGATTTTACAAATATTCTTAAGCCAGATATTGCCTGTATCACATTATTTATATCAACAGATCATGGGAATTACAAGATACCAAATTCTGGAATCAAATTTCTTCTTTTTTAGTCTTCTTGTAAAATTAATGCCTCATTTTTTATTATCCATAACCAAAGCCCTAAAATAAAAATTCCCAAAGATAAGTAATCACTGTAAATACGAACAATCATGACAATGGAAATAAAGGCTATAGTATTTGTAGTAGCTCACTTGTTCTAATTCAAGTCAGAGCCATAGAAAGAAGTATGTGATATCAATCCTAAAACCAATCAGGAGCCTTGATATTATAAAAATGTCAATTATTTCTCAAAATGGTCAATAGATTCTGTATAATGCTCATCAAAATTCTAGCAGATTTCTGAAAACTGACAAGAGGATTCCAAAGAGAATGATCAAGAAAATGTAGCACATAGGTCAGCAAATTATTCCTCTGGGCCAAATAGAGTTAAGAGTGGTTTTAAAAATATTTTTAAGGGTTACAGAGAGAAAAAGAAAATTTTTGACAGAGACAAAATAAGGCCAACAAAAAAAATTATTTATCATATGGTTCTTTATAGAAAAATTAATCCTTGATCTAGAAGCACAGAGATGGAGAACATACAGTGACAATATCAAGATATATTATAAAGCTATAGTAATTAGAGCAGAGTGATACTGTTGCAAGCATATAAAAACAGACACATTAGATACTTAATTCTAATGAAAACACTGCAAAGGAGTAAGGAAGCATGGCCTTTCAACAACTAATGCTAGGGTCAACTGAAGAACTGCAGAGAAAATAATGAACCTTGACCCCAATCTGACACCACACGCTAACAAAAGATCAATTCTTTATGGAGTGTTAATTTAAAAATAAAAGGTTAAAGCAATGAAAGAAAAATAGAGTAATACGTTTAAGGCCTTGGAACTTTCTAAATAACATACCAAAAAGCACTAATTACAAAGGAAATGATTTGTAAACTAGACTATTAAAATCAAGAATTTCTATTAATTGAGAGATACCATTAGTCCTGAAAATTTATCAAAGTTTACTGAATCCAATTAGTATCTTAAAAACATCCTGTTAAACAGTTTTTTTTTTTTTTCCCCTGAGACACAGTCTTGCTACGTGGTCCAGACTGGCCTTGAACTTGCAGTGATTCGTGTCTTAGCCTCCCAAGTGCTGGGATTACAGGCATGTGCCACCACACTTGGCAAGAGTTCTATTTATAAAAGACAGATATTTCATGGTTTTTTCTTTCTTATAGATGTATCAAAAATTTTATTTTAAAAAAATCAATAAAACATATTATCTTGTAATTACTATCCGGGTCCACTGAATACTTTCATAAATCTAAGATTAATTATTGAATCTTAATGATTTTCCCCCAAAGCAGGTAACTTTTTACAACTTCAGTGATCTAAAGTAGTATTATTATGGTTACTTGGAATTAAAATGTAACTTCAAGAAAAGGGGCTAACCTACTACAAATCTAGAACAGTCTTCTATTTTCTCTCTGTGAATATATGATCTCTACCTTTAACATGATTTCATGCTTTACAAGTACGTGGTCCATTAGACCTAGACGGTTAATATTGGTAGCTATTTTTCTGATATACTGAGGGTTAAATTAAAAGTGCCACAGAATGAGAAACCTGTAACAGTGTAACAGATAGAAGAACTGATACTATTATCATGATATCACTAAACATCCACAAGATTGCTAAAATTTAGCCTTAACAATATCAAGTGTTGACAAGGATGCAAAGAAATGGATCACTAAAACACTGCTGGTGAGAATTACAAATCAACACAATCACTTTAGAAAACTGCTTAACAATATGTATAATGCAGACCATGTATAGTCTCTATGATCAAACAATTCCAACCCTTTAAAAAGACTGTGGTATGTATATTCATATGATGGAAAACGGTACAAGAACAAGAATGAACAAACTACGACAACACAAAACGTGAGTTAATCTCATAGTAATACAGTGTCAAATGAAAAGATGCCAAGCTCAAAGAGTACATACAGAATGATTCCATTCCATACTTATATCTAAACAAAATTAAGTACACAAACACACATACACATTATATCACAAGAGAAATATATAGCACCAAAACTACAGGGCAGCATTTTTTATGATAATCAAAAAAACCTCGATGACCATCAATACCAGAAGAGATAATCAATTATGGTATATTCATACACTGGAATATTGTGTATATTCACACATAAGAATGAGATTACTGCACATAACATGGACGAATACAATGTCAAATGAAAAACACTCAGGGTATTACAGTATTATATCATTAATATAAAGATAAAAAATGGGCATTCTATGGTATAAAATGTCAGCATACTGGTTATCTTTAGGGTGTAGGGAAGTGATTCAAAAGGGGAATGAAGACTTCTTGAACACTAGTAATTTCTATTTTTTTAATCTGAGTAGTGACAACATGAGTATACCTACTTTGTGAAAATTCACTAGGCTGTACACTTAAGATTGTGCTTCTACTTTGTATATTACCATTAAACTAAAAAGGTTCATTACTGCAATATAAAGATTCTGGGAAATAAACATCTATTGATACGACAGTTCACTGGAGCAACAGTAGTTTTCTAGAAGACTGTATGAATCCAACAATACACATATACACACAGTACAAAAACACACACAGGGCCGGGGATTTAGTTCAGTGGTTCTGGTGTCTGCCTGGCAAATGCAAGGTCCTGAATTCGATATCCAGTACCATATACCACAATGCTGGGGATGGTGGCTCACACCTATAATCCCAGCACTCAGGAGGGAGAGGCAGGAGGATTGGGGCAAGCTCCTTGCCTGGCTACATAGTGAGTTCAAGGCCAGCCTAAACTACAATGTGAGATCCTGTTTCAGAAAAAAAAAAACACTAAAAATTAAAACACAAAAACCTAAAAAATAAAAACCCAACCAAACAAACAACCCTGCCCCCCACACACACAACATTCAACAGCCCAGATGCTGAACAAAAAAAAGTATGCTACTAACATGTGATGGAGTTTTGTCACTTGACTTTCTGGAAATCTTCTTTTAGAAAGCAGCCTACATCTGGATTTTGCAAAAATTACAAGTAATTTATAGTATTTATTTATTTTGCTTTATTGATAGTCTCAATAGGTCTTGCTTTGTAGTTCAAGTTGGCATATACTCTGAAGCAAACTCATGGCAATTCTCCTGCCTCAGCCTGTGGAGTATTGGGACTACAGACTTGCAACTACACCCAGCCATAACAAGTTACTGATAAATTTGTTTTTTTAAAAAAAGTGGTTTATCATACCAATCATTTTTATAGCAAAATCTGAACTGAACTAATAAAAGAAGCTGACAAGTTACTACAACAGTACAGATTACTCTTTAGTACTTCAGTCTTTTTCAATCAGTTTCTGAATTGTGTGTGTTGTGTATGTTCTATATATGGATATATAGAATTAACTAGAATATATATAGTTTGCCAGACAATGTATACACACTTCAGGAAAGAAAAATAGTATGACATTCTTGCAACAGATGGTATCCTCACACAAAGGACCCTAGAAGATGTGGTACACTACAGAAAATCCAATACACTGCCAGCCCTTAGGGAAGAAATTGAGGGCTGGGGATTTAGCTCAGTGGTTCCGGCGCCTGTCTTGCAAGTGCAAGGACCCGGGTTCGATCCTCGGTAACCACATACCATACTGGGTGTGGAGACTCACCCCAGCAGCAATCAGTACCACATACCACAGTGCCAGGCATGGTGGCTCACGCCTGTAATCCCAGCACTCGGGAGGCAGAGGCAGGAGGATTGCTGTGATGTGAGTTGGAGGCTGAGCTCAGGGCCAGCCTGAACCACAAAAAAGCGAGACCCTGTCTCAAAAAAAAAAAAAAAGAAATTGAAAAGCCTGGGTAGCAGTCTCATTGACCAAAGTTCCCCAAGCGCAGTTCACCATACTAATAAACGTGCGGAAGCTCATGGTCACACTTCGAGTGTAATTGTAGAAACCAAAAGTAATGTCTTAATCTCATGATATTTAGTATTAAAATATTTATACAAAAAATAACTAAACAACAACAAAAAAAACTGCATAGGTGCAGAATGAGACAGACCTAGTTTAATAACTAATGTGAAAAAGCGCTGGAAGCCAAATAATGTTAAGCTCAATAGGAGTCAAAACTGAGAGGAGTTTTGACCAAAACAAACTGTTAAGCTACACAAGCAACCTATGTTTAATGAGGAGAGGCCTGTGGTCCTCAGCATCTGTGCAGGCATTCCTTCTGAAGAAGTCTAATAAAACAATGGCCCCTCAAAGATCAGTGAGCAAAAGAGCGGAAGGAGGCTAGAAACCACGAAGCGAAAAAAAGACATGTGAGTTTATGTAATAGGCAGAGCCCAGTATGTACAACTTTGTGATGAGATATGAGGGGAGCTAACAGCTACAGTGGTATATACACTATAGATGAGGAACAGAATTTATTCTGAGTTGTTCCATAGATGCAGATCTAGAATCAACAGGCAGAAATTATAAAAACACATTTAGATTCAATGCAAAAAATAAACTTTCTGTGAAATTGTCAATGGCTTTAATGGCACAGTTCCTTATCACAGTGCCAATAATCAGAGTCTGTCAACTGACGTTGGGTGCAGTAATGCACACCTTGAATGGCACCTCTCTGGGACGCAGAGGTATGAGAACTGCAAGTTTGAGCTCTGCTTACACAACTTAGTAAGACTTTATGTCAAAATTATTGTTAATTAAAAGGACATGGGGCCAGGGATTTAGCTCAGTGGTTCTAGCGTTTGCCTGGCAAGCACAAGGTCCTGAGTTCAATCCCAGTAACCACACACCACAGCGTTGGGCGTGGTGGCTCACGCCTGTAATCCCAGCACTCGGGAGGCAGAGGCAGGAGGATTGCTGTGAGTTTGAGGCTGGCCTGGGCTACACAGTGAGTTCAGGGCCAGCCTGAACTACAAAGCGAGATTCTGTCTCTAAAAAATAAAAAATTAAAAAATAAAAGGGCTGAGGATGTAGCTCAGGGCGAAGGCCCTGGGTTCAATCCATAGTACCAAACTTGCACACACACGTGTGCGCACACACAGCTGGGCACACACACACATGCACGTAAAAGTTCATCAACTACCTGTCATAGAAAGTAAAAAGGATTTAAAGGAGAATAAAGGGCTGTGAATTCTAGTCTTACTTCAACCATTTATCAGCTGTGTTATCTGAGGCAATTTATTTATACCTCTCTAAATCTCAGCCTTCCTTACTTACTTAACTCATGATATCATTGGGAGAAATAACTAAGGCGATACACTGAAGACCCAGCAAGACAAACTAAAATGCAATACAAATGTGAATTGCTGTAGAGAGGTATTGCAACAGATCATCGCTAAGATCCTTCCAGCACTGCGATTATGAACTGTATCTTTGAAGTAGCAAAAAAATTAACTACTAAATTTACAAGGCCAAGATTTTGTACACAAAGAAAGAAAACATCAACATGACAAAAATCAAGCAAACAGCAAATAGACATTTCATGAAATGTTGAGAATGTACTTTCTTGATAGTAAATTATCCTGCAGATCTAAAAGGCAACAACACTCAGTACAATTCCAATCAAATTGATGAGACACTCGCTAAATAAACTGAGACTACCAATGCATTTGTAATCATTGACACCATGAATCTGAATCTGAACATTAAACACTGTGCTTAAATAGTGCTTTTGTTTTAGGAACCTTCTAGACTCAGGTTTACTCTCCCAGGCACCTGATTCTGACTGAGTCAGCTCTAGTCTTTAAAAGGTAGATGTGGAATAAACAGTAGTTCACAGGTTGTTGAGAAGACTCCCCTGAGATCACAAGGAATATAAAGTCTCTAACAAGGCTTCTTGGTACACAGAGGAATTCATGTTAATTACACTTAACTCTCTTAACTTTGATTTTGGATGGAGATTTGTGCCACACTGTTTTCAGAATTTTAAACTGGAGAACAAACATAAGTTTACAAATGCTAAAATAAGATTTAAATTTAATTATATGGCTCCATAGACACTGAGATGGGAAGCTAAAAAATACAGGTACATGGAAAAAACAAATTATAAGATATGGTTCAGTATGGTTCTATGTTTAGGACATGTTTTTAACGTAATTATTTCCCAATGATGGAGCGAAGTGACTCGTTACCTTCAAAAATAGTGTCTGAATTTTGTGTAAGAACTATGTATTTTTATTAGAATTTCCAACTGGGAAAAAAACTGAAAATATTTTTCTATAGGAACACTATCATTTATGTCAATTTGGGAAGAAAAGCATGTAAGCTCTACGAGGGGAGGGATTTTGTCAGTTCTGTTATATTCACTGTTGTAAGAACAAAGTGGGAATTTAAAAAAGATAAATGGTATTCTTTCTGAAGCTAAAAATTGAGTAAGAAGTGATTTTTAGAAATATTACTTTAAAACACCACTTTCATTCATTCTGGGCTATAATTTTTATATACTGTATAGAATAAAAATCACATCACAGGAATAGGAGTGTGCTATCTTTTCCAGACATTATGTCATGTCTAATTAGCAAATAATACTAACATTATTAACTGTAAACTAGGACTGTCTAAAAGGTACAAAGAAACCACAAAATTGCACAAACTAAGCTTTGGTTCCATCAAAGCCTAGCCATCAGCAGTCCACAAAATAGCCATATTAGAAAAAAAAAAAGCAGACCTACCGTGGGCCTCTTGGACCTTCCAAGTAACTGCTTCTAGGAGGATCTGGAAGCAGTCCACCTGACCTCACTGGCATGTCCTTGGATGTAGTGACTGACTGAGATGGAGTAGCTGAAGATTCCCCAAGTCCTGGCTCAGATGAGAAGGAACCGTATGGTAGAACAGACTTGCTCAGAGGAGTTTTAGAATTCACTTGTTCAGACTGCAGTGGAGGGTGGTAAGCAGAGGGTGGGCCTGAGCCAAAAGACACAGGGGTGGGAAGCAGTGCAGGTCTAGGTTTGTCTGGAATTTGTGAGCTCTGAGAACCAGAAGCCTGTGGAACTGGGGCTGCTAACTGAGGAGGCAGCCCTTGGGGGACTCCAGGGGGAGGTATTCCTGGAGGAGGTGTGGCTGAAGACAATGGTGGTGGGAGGGGCAGGATGGGTGGGGGTGCTCCTGAAGTGAGAGATGGTGGGGGAAT
>PVIR01003843.1:0-25906 GCA_004026965.1 Petromus typicus | reverse complement strand
GAACGAAAGGAGGTGGCATGGACATGTTCCCCATGTACTGGTTCTTCATGCTCTGAAGTGAGTTAACTTTCTCCTGGAGATAGGTCTGAGTGGCTTTCATGTGGCCCTGCCACGTCTTCCACTGCTTCTCGTACTCCTGCAGCTGATCTTTGTGAGGGTAGGAATGGAGCTGCTCTTCCCACAGCTGAAACTCTCGTTCCCACTCTTGGTAGAGATGCTGAAACTGTTGCTGTTGCATCTCATAATGCCGCAGCTGGACATCTACAGACATGGTCTACAAAGAAAAGGACAGATGTTATTTCAAGACACTCAGACAACAGAACTAATTATAAGCTAAAATATTAATCAGAGGCAGTGAAGCCTTAGGGATTTAGAATACTAATGACTTTGGGAGGCTAAGTATAAGCTTGCTAAATCCTTTCAATAATGATCACTCTTCTTTCTTCCTTTCCCTTATTTAGCTAACTTATTAGAGTTGGAAAAAATCAAATACTGAAGTAGTTACAGCAGCAGTACTTAATAATACATTTAAATAAGTGGAAATGGATTTATATTAATATATAATTATATAAATGTACTTATATTTTGTTATATAATAAAAAATATACATAGACATACACACATACACACATACTATTTTTGGTAATACCGGGTATTAAACCTTGGGAGTGCTGAGCTACTCACCTGCCTATTTTTTTTTTTTTTTTTGAGACAGGGTCTCGCTTTGTGGTTCAGGCTGGCCCCGAGCTCAGCCTCCAACTCACATCACAGCAATCCTCCTGCCTCTGCCTCCCGAGTGCTGGGATTACAGGCGTGAGCCACCACGCCCGGCACTGTGGTATGTGGTACTGGTTGCTGCTGGGCGTGAGTCTCCACACCCAATATTGTATGTGGTTGCCAGGGGATTGAACCCAAGTCTTACGCTTGCAAGACAGGCGCCGGAACCACTGAGCTAAATCCCCAGCCCTACCTGCCTTTTTTTGAATCTTATTTTGACGGTCTCACTGAGTTGCCCTGGTTGGGTCTGATCTTGAGATCCTCCTGCCTTAGCTTCCCAGAGTTTTGGGATTACAGGCATGTGCCATCACGGCTGGCTGATTTTTCTAGTTTTGAACATTACTAAGGGTCATTTTAAGAACTTACACAATGATCCATCATGAGAGAACTACAGATACAAGTTTTTATCTCAAAGACACAAGATATATCTTTATTATTTTGTAATATCATGCTGTTTTCTCAGTCATTTCTAGCGATTATCTGTTACTATAGTGTTTTGTAGTCAAACACACAAGTTAATTTGCACTTGTAGCTAAAAAAATTGCTGGTTTGTTTTTCTGAGAGGTGATATTGTGGATTGAACCCAGGGCCTTCACACCGAGCTATACACATATACATTCCTTTTTTTGTCTGTTTTTGTGACAATTTTGCTATGTAGTTCAGGCTGGCTTTGAATTTACTATGTAGCACAGGCTAGCTTCAAACTCAGTGATCTTTCTGCCTCAGTTTTCCAAATGCTGGGATTACATATATGTGCCACTGCACCTAGTTAAAATCCCCAAGTCTTAAAATTCTTCAGCAAGACTACTCTAAGAGCTGGCCCAAACTGACATGATCAGGAGACTCTACTCAGCCTTCCTAAGAGAGCTCACTCTACCTATCTAATCTCCAAGGTAATATGCCGGATAACTACTTGGATAACCCTTGCTAAACACTGAATTGTCAACATTTGATATCTTTAGTCCTTCACATTCACATCTCCTTCAGGAACAGTAAATCCTTTACATACTCTTGGTACAACTTCCTATCTGTCAGCTATAGAAGCACTTGCCTGTATATGTGGTGGCTGCTGTATAATCTGCTGGTACTGCTGCAGGATCTGCTGTAACTGAGTATGTTTCTGCATTATTCCCTGATACTGGAAGCCGACTCGATGCTGCTGGTGCTGCTGCCAGTGTGCTGCTGCGGCCTGCAACTGTTTCAACCTGGCATCTTCTTCTGGGTCCTCAGACTAAAGGTAAAAGAAAAAAAGACTTTCTGAGTAAGTCATAAAATAGCAACCAAATTAGTATTTTAAAGTATTAATTTAAATGTATTAATTATTTAAATGTAATATAAAGTCCACAACGCCTACAACTCAGGATGAAGAAAAACTACTCCAGATAAAACACATAGCCCTATCTGTATTGTTATCATGGATGCTAATACAAAGGAGTTTATAAATGCTACAGTCTTCACAGGACTAATAATCTCACTGTTCCCAAAAAGGAAAACAATTTCTCCAGCAGAAAGAGTACCTACCACTATAGCCCTTTCCACTCTGTGAGAACCCCAGCCCCACCCTTCACTTTATACAAGGGACTACAATGTAGTATTATGATTCAATAATGCTGGGAGAGATCACTTCTAGGTCTTCTGGCAAAGATCAAGTATAGTACCTGTTTTATCAGTTTAATAATGCTAGAAAATGATCTTTGGATTAATGTGATAAAATTCCTTGTTCTAGCCACTGTGCTACATATGACAAGCTGACCACATTTAATGCTTTAACAGCTCTGTAACATAGCTGTCATAATATGAATATGCCCATAATGTAGATGAGGCAGCTGAAGTACAGAATGGTTAACTTGCCAAGGTTCCCAGCAGCAAAGTGACAATTTCTAGAAGACAGCTTGACCCTAAAAGATGAAGCTTTTAAGCACTGCCCTGTACTGTCATTGTGAAGACATCCAGAAATCTGCCTTAAAAAGCACTGAGAGATGCTCAATTAATAACAGTATCCAATTCTTCACTTTCACCAGGAAAAATTCCTTTTCTAAACCTGATAGGGCTGACATCTCATTTCACAAGTGAAACTTTATAGGTTGTTGAATACATTGAAGTATGTATCCTTTTGATAAACGTATACATAAATCAACCAGAAAACAATCAATTACATGGTTACCTGGGGTTCCTCAGGTGGGAGAGGAGGAGGCGCTTCCTCTTTTGAGGGTGGTAAGGGGGGTTCCTCAGTTGAAGAAGGTTCTGAAACTTGACTGGTGGCAGGTACTGTAACGTCTTTTACTGGCTCTGGTGCATCCTTTGTTACGACTGGGCCCTTTTTATGTCCTGGCAAATGTACTTTTGTCCTTTGTTGCAAACTAAGCAAGTGCTGTCGATACCAATACTGCTGCTGTTCCTATAACGGAAACCATTTTTATAAAGTTTAACTGAAAATTTTGTGCCTTTGCAGTTTGGTTTCAATAGGGCTATATTTGTGCCTACATTCTCATGTCTGTATGTAAGAAAAGGCAAACCTGAACTGAGAAAGACAAATAAGTTAACAAGATCTTAGCAACAGAGTAGAGAAAATTTTCAGTTCCTCTTCTAAATTTACATGTTTAAATTAAGTTACATAATATGAATTAGTGAAAATTCAGCATACATCTCTATTCTTTGAAAATACATGCTTTTGGAGGTGAGAGCAGTCATTTTTATAAAGGATCAAGGTAAACCCTTTCAATGTATATACCCACTGGTTTTCAATCTTTTAGTCTGTTCAAATTTATCCCCGGGGGGGCTTAAATCAATATAGCCAAATAGTCCTTCCTACCTCTTCTCTCCGCTTCCACATTTCTCCAGTGATCCTCTCTTTTTTATTTTTAATTTTTTTTAGGAAGATGGTAATACTAGGGGTGCGAAGCTACACTGCCAGCTCCTTAAGTTTTTTTTTTTAATTTTGAGGCTAAGTTGCCCACGATAGCCTCAAACTTGAGAGCCTCCTGGGCAGCTGGAATAAAAGGTGTACACCACCAAACCTGGCTATGTAGTTCCCTCAGTTAGTCTATCCATATTAAGATATATATATATTCATGTGAATGTACTGTTTCAGAATATTTTCATGTACTTAAAAAAATATTAGCTTTGTCTTCCAAATTATATTGTAATTTATTTTCTGGAAGTCTATTTTGTGCTTTTCTTTTTCTTTCAGGTTTTTTGAGACAGGGTCTCGCTTTGTGGTTCAGGCTGGCCCCCAGCTCAGCCTCCAACTCACATCACAGCAATCCTCCTGCCTCTGCCTCCCGAGTGCTGGGATTACAGGCGTGAGCCACCACACTCGGCACTGTGGTATGTGGTACTGGTTGCTGCTGGGTGTGAGTCTCCACGCCCAGTATTGTATGTGGTTACTGGGGAATCAAACCTGGGCCCTTGCACTTGCAAGACAGGCGTCGGAACCACTGAGCTAACTCCCCGGCTCCTGTGCTTTTCTTTTTTTTTTTTTTTTTAGGTTTTTTTGAGACAGGGTCTCACTCTGTGGTTCAGGCTGGCCCCAAGCTCAGCCTCCAACTCACATCACAGCAATCCTCCGGCCTCTGCCTCCCAAGTGCTGGTATTACAGGAGTGAGCCACCACGCCTGGCACTGTGGTACGTGGTACTGGTTGCTGCTGGGGTGAGTCTCCACGCCCAGTATTGTATGTGGTTACTGGGGAACCTGTGCTTGCAAGACAGGTGCTAGAACCACTGAGCTAACTCCCCAGCCCATCCCTGTGCTTTTATTTTTCAAAAACACAAACAAGTTCAGTATGAAAAATACTAGAGAACCACCTGGAATGAGCTGAGGTAGAGCAAAGTGATGCTCTGGCTTCTGTTTCTAGCTCTCAAACTTTAAGGATCCTTTTCAGGGACAATTTAGTGCCATATTTTCACTTTTTGTTGATGATGTGTTGCTTAAAGTGGTCCCTAAGCATAGTACTAAGGTGCTGTGTAGTGTTCCTAAGGGCAAGAAGGCTGTGATGTGCCCTAAGGAGAAAATATGTGTGTTAGACATCCTTCATTCAAAGAAGTAGTCCAAGGAGGGTGGCCCTGAGTTCAAAGTTTATAAATATACAACACAAATAGTGTCTTTAAATAGAAAACACATATAAACAAGGTTAGTTATCTTAGAGCAGAAAAAATCAGTGGGTCTGTATCTCCTTTTAAAATAATGATTCAGTATTCACTAATTCAGTGTTTATGTGACTTTAAGGAAAATAAATGTGGTGGCACACATGTATAATCTTGGCACTTGGGAGAATGAAGCAGGAGAACTGACACAAGGTTGGGCTACAGATGAGTTCAAGGCCACCCTGATCTGCATAGTGAAACCTTGTCTCAAAGAACTACACAGTGAGACCTTATCTCTGTATTTCAAATAAAGAAAATCAATGGCACAAATAATAATAATAAGCAATAACTAATTAAAATCAATAAAAATATTATCACTCAACCGCAGGTTCTTCATTATCCTACCATTCATTATACAATTCCTCATGGTTACAAAATTGCACAAGGAAAAACAAAAGTTGTCCTAACACTAATATAGCCATTAAAGAATTGCTCTAGATATTTCTGTGATTTAACAGCAGCATATGTACTACAAATATTAAGAATGTAGGACTTTGTGGAAGTCACAGTGGCAAACTGCAAACTGACAGCTAAGCATCTCGCAGAAGTCCTTTAGCAGTTAACAATCGAACAGCTTTAGAGTAAGAACTATAAAAAGGAATGACCTGAATACCATTATGTTTAAAAACAGCCTCTGAGAAAATTGATAAATCTCTAAAATGTTTTCAGTATATCCAAAACTAAAATAGTTGGTGCCATACAATGTCACTGAAATTATAACAAAGAAACCCAATCTACACTTGATTCTGTATTCATTCTAAAACTTAGCTATAATTTAACAATTCCTGGCCAGATGTGGTGGTGAATGCCTATTATCCCAACAGTAGAGAGGGTGAGGCAGGAGGACTGCTCCAAGTTTAAGACCAGCCTGGGCTACACAGTAAATTCAAGGCCAATCTAAATTACATGGCAAGACCTTGTCTTAATCCCTTTCCTTAATTCCCTAAATGTAAATTCTAGCTGGTGTGAATAAACTAGGATAGTGCACACCTGTAGTCTCAACTACTTGAGTCCAAATTCAACCTCAACTACACAGTCAGAGCCTGTCTCCAAAAAACCAGAAACAAACAAACCCCTGCTTATTCTTATCATTTTGAGTTTTTCCCCTAGATTATATCACAAGTAAATTTAAAAAAATTTTTGTAATAAAATTTTCGTTTGTGTTAAATAGGTTTGTTTTACATGGCCATTTTCTAATCCAACTGTCTGTAAAGAATAAGAATTTATATTGTTAATATTTTATCATACAGCTTTCCTCAATTTTCCAATACAAACAGATGTACTATTTCATTCACAGAATGTTAAATTTTGGAGGGGAGAAATATCTTCTGCGTTTCTAATTCCTATCACCTATCTAGGTGCTACAGCACAAAACAGGATATTAATAAATGGTTATCAATCAACTGAAGATTTCCCCTCTAGGCCACTTATCTGTATGACCTGAAACTAGCTGAATTCACTGAGAAGAATTACAGTGAATTACATCTCTCTGGCTCCAGTTTGAAATTTGCTCTCTGGGATTTCTTAAATTGCCATACACATAATTATCAGTATCCAGTATATAATTAATTTTGTTTAACATTTTTAAAAAGTACATGGATTATGATAGCTAACAATAACATTAAAATATTTTCAACTTTTATTATTTTAAGAAAATACTCAAAATATGAACAGGTCTACACTTACCCTGAAAAATTAATTCAGTTTCTTTCAAATGTCTCTAATGTTTCTCTAATTGTTTTACTTACTCTGAAAGCATTACTAAAAGATATGCAAACTTAAAAACCAGAAGGCAATAGCTACAGATGATACAGATTCTTTATCAATTGCATCACCTGTCCCACATTTTCCATCTTTGTCTTAGATATACTTCAGGATTAGAGCCTCATTAAAGGGTCAAGTACTTGTTGATTCACTGACAGTATTATTATAGGTCAATTTCTTTCCTTTCTTTCTCTTTTTTTTTTTTTTTTAAGTTTTTTGAGATACGGTCTCACTCTATAGTTCAGGCTGGTCCTAAACTCAGCCTCGAACTCAGCAATTCTGCCTCTGCCTCCCAAGTGCTAAGATTACATGCATGAGCTACTATGACCAGCACTGTGGTACACAGTACTGTCTGCTAGGGGGCGCTGAGTTACCAGCCGGCATCGTATGTGGTTACCAGGATTGAAACCAGGACCTTGTGCTTGCAAGGCTGCCACTGGAACCACTGAGCTAGATCCCTGGCTCTTTGGTTTTTTTTTTTTTGAGATAGGGTCTCACTGTGTTGTTCAAGCTGGCCTTGACTCACTGTGTAGGTCAGGCTAGTCACGAGCGCATGGCAATTCTCCTGGTTCTATCTCCGAGTGCTGGGATTACAGGTATGCACCACCATGCCCAGTTCACAGATTAATTTTTATTTAATGTGCAGTCTATATAAAGGAACCAGATATAATCAATCCTAGAACTAGGCTTAAGCACACTGGAAATTCTACAAAGGGCTAATGATGATATCACTCATAAATGTCCTCGGTGACCCCAAGAGAAGGGTGATGATCTCTGTTTTAGGAAGGGAAAGACATGCCTGAACTTGTTAATGATGACAGCCTGGGAGTCATTCTTCTGAAAATCCTACCGTATCAGACAACTCCATCTCGTACGTAATGCTGGTTACCAGGTGAAGGGAGAGCACAGCCTATGTCATATGTGGAAAGAGTCTGAATGAAGAGACTTTAGAACAGAAGTACTGCCAGGGATGTAGCTCAGTGGTGCCGCACCTGCCTCGCAAGTGCAAAGTTCTAAATTCGAGCCCTGGTACCAAAAAAAGAGAATATAACACTATTTGCCACAAATATCAGTACTAAAAAGAGATGCCAACTTATTTAAGAAGCACTTATTGACCACTTGGTACTGACACAGTAATGAACTAGGTACTAAATGACTTTCAAGTAGGGCAATGTAAAGGAGGTAGCTGTTCCAGTATAATGTTTTAAAGATTAATAGGGAAAGTTACTTCCCCTGTCCAAGTTATTGCAAATGCCTCTAATACCGAATGATCTACATCAGATCTTAAAGTGAGAGGAGAAAAATCTGGTAAAAATAACAAGTGTAGTTTAATTTTAGAAATTAAAATGTTTGTTTTAAGTATTTTCGAGGCTTACAATCTACTCTAGAAACTAGGGCAATGAGGTAAGCTTAGTCCTCATTTTTTTTTTTTTAAGGTTTTTTGAGACAGGGTCTCACTTTGTGGTTCAGGCTGGCCCTGAGCTCAGACTTAAATCACATCAGCAATCCTCCTGCCTCTGCCTCCCGAGTGCTGGGATTACAGGCGTGAGCCACCACGCCCGGCACTGTGGTCTGTGGTACTGTTTGCTGCTGGGCGTGAGTCTCCACACCCAGTATTGTTATGTGGTTATCGGGGAATCGAACCCGGGCCCTTGCGCTTGCATGACAGGCGCCGGAACCATTGAGCTAAATCCCCGGCCCTAGTCCTCATTTTTAAAAAGAAAAATGTTCCTTTATCTCTTCCTCTGGCGCCTGCCTTCACTCTTTCCCATGACCCTTCAGTGGTAAACTTCTTGGAAGAGCTGTCTATACTCATCATCCCCTCCTCACTTTGCATCACTCAAATAATGCAAAATGGCTTCAGTCACTGTGAAGCTGCTCCCACAAGATCAACAATAACCTACATGTCAGTAAGAGCAAAAGAGAACTCACGATCTTTATCCTGCTTGACCTCTCAGCTGCACTTGACACAGCTGACTACTCTAGTCTTAGAGCAGCAGTGGTGAGCCTCGGGTACGCGTGCCACAGCAGCGTGCCAGCCAAGTCGTCCAGCATCACCCCAGCAGCCAACCATTCAGGTTTCACTGCATGTTGGCCTCTGTGTTAGTAAGTGGGTTTGTGGTTACAGCTTGAGTCTCTAATAAAAGGATCCCCATCTCTGTCCTAGTCTTGCCCTTCACTCACCGGGGCACTGAAGTCTTGATTTTCCACCTACATATGTTAATGTGGCCTTTCCTCTACTGGCTACCTCAGTGCCCTTTAATCTCGTTTCCTGCCCTACACACACTCCTCAGAAGACCTCTACTTGGGTGTCTTCAAACTCAGTTCCATTTTTTATGCTGAGAACTCAACAAAACATCCTCTAGACTCAGGACTTGTATCTCACTGTTAAGGGACATGTCCTTTTGGAATCCATGTCTCACAGAACCCATTCTTTATGTGTCTAAAATGTAACTCATCACTTCCTCCTCCTTCCCAGACCTTTTATCCCTCCTCCTTTTTAGGCTTCCCTATTTTAAGGGGTCCACCAACAATGCAGCAGCTCATCTCAAAGTCATCCTGATGCCTTCCTTGCCACAACTACTCATTTAATCGCCAAGTTAATTCTGAGAATTATTTCTCCAGTCTTTTTACTTCTCTCCATCTCTATAACACCATCCAAGTCCAAACCACTATCATCTACTACCTAGGTTACTTTCTAAACCACTCCTTTGCCTTTCAGTTCCACTCTCCACACTGAAAGCAGAATGAGCTAACTTTCAAAAATGCCAGTCTGGGGCTGGGGTTGTAATTCTGTGGTAGACCACTTGCCTAGCATGAACCAGGCCCTGGGATTCAAATTCTAGCACTGAAAAAACATAAAAGGAACCAATCTATCACATCTGCCTAGGTAAAATCCTTCAACTGCCTCCTACTGGCCTTAGAATAAAATTTTTAAAAGTCTTTCCTGGTAAATTTCATGTCTACTATTCTCCCCCAGAGCTTCTAGTTACCTTCACTGAACTTAATTGAACTCTATATGGTTAACTCTTGCTTATTCTTTCAGATTCGCTTAAAAATATTTCACAAATAAAGACCTATTCAATTAGGTTAGAGGTCTCAGTCATATTCAATCATTTAAAAAGTATTTTTTCCTTAAGTAGGTGGTTCATTTCTATAATCTGAACACTAGGAAGGCTGAGGCAGGAGGATCACTGAGTTTGAGGCTAGTTTACGCTATGTGGTGACTTCAATACCAGCTTGGATTACAAAGTGAGACTGTCCCCCCAAAACAGAGAAACAAAATCAACAACAAAAACAACCCTAAATTAATTTTAAAAATTTAAAAATAAATTTCTTTTCTATGTACTGTGTGTTAAAGCCTGTGTAAAGCATTACGAACACAATCATAAGCTTAAAAATAAAATTGAAAAGTCATCTTTTCTAGTTCCTTATGGAAGTTCAATGATGTTTATATTTTACAATTCCACAGTACCCTGTATTTAATTATTTAATGCTACCCCCATTAGATGAGTAGAATACTAAGTCAATGACAGCAAGTTCAATGACAATCATGTTTATCATTTCATCTCCAATACTAGCCAGTATTAGCCACACAGTTGCCAGACCCCGTCTCAAAAATAAATACATACATACATACATACATACATACCCTACATAAATAAATAAATGCTCTAAAAAATATTCAAAGTCAACACCTTTACGATGGGCTTGGTGGCCTGTAATTCCAGAGCTCAGAAGGCTGAGACGGGAGGATTGTTGTTTCAGAGTATCTTAGGCTACATAATGAATCCAAGGTCAGCCTGAACTACATAGTGAGACAATGTCTCCAAAAACAAAACAAAGTCAACCACTTTACCTGTTATTTTGACAATGAAAGAACAAATGATAATTCACAAAAAAAGACTATTTATTTTAACCAGTTAATCCTTTAACAGAGAAATATTTATCTTTTAAAAAGAATATTAGTTATTTATATTTTACTCAGATATTAGGAAATAAACGGGAGAATATGAAGTATCTATCCTGCTGAGCTCAGTGTGTTGGGGGCATCCCTGCCAATCACAGCACTTGGGGGAGGATGAGGCAGGAGGATCAATACAAGTTCAAGGCCACGATGGGCTAGAGCGAGTTCAAGGCCAGCCAGAACTGCATAATGAGATTCTGTCACAAAAATAAAACAAAAAGTATTTATCTCATCTTTCTTATAATAACCATACTTCCAATTACATAGCCCTAGCCCATGAGTGAAAATTTTTCTTTACCAAATTTCATATAGTAAGTGGGGAAGAAATGGCAGGAAAAATACTATTATGTTGCAAACCCTAATGAAGTAATTTTATTCATGTAGAGACCATCAATGGATGAACAACTACATGAAATATGAGATGCAAGACTAATACGAAGGTCTGCAGTGGAGGGAGGACACTGCGATAACCTGAACCCATTGATCAATCATGGCACCAGAAACAGCAAGACACTGGGGCACTGTGTGCCCCACGATGGGATACAAATGATGTACACAGCACCACATATACACTACAATTGCTAAAAGACAGCTGAACTTTAATCCAAGAAGGTTTTAACATCTAATTTGCAAGAAATGTGAGAGACAGAGGAACAAGTTAAATAGCACCAACAGAGAGCAAAGCCAGAAAGTGGGACATTCGACTGAAAAACTAACCAATTTTTCAACAAGTTTAAGGGCATGAAGT
Organism: Petromus typicus; assembly: GCA_004026965.1. NCBI lineage: Eukaryota > Metazoa > Chordata > Mammalia > Rodentia > Petromuridae > Petromus > Petromus typicus. The sequence continues at coordinate 14,506 of PVIR01003843.1, read as the reverse complement.
AGAAAAAAGATTGTAGGAAAGGATGATTGAGAGCAGGGATTCTTGACCCTGGTGATTCCGACCTCCAGGGTATACTTGGCAATGAATGGAAATGTTTTTGGTTGTCACAACTGGAAGCCCAGCACTAGCATCTACTGGATAGCAGCTGGGGTGCCGATCAACATCCTATAATGCACATGACAAAGAATTACCTTGTCTAAAATGTCAATAGTAATGAGGCTTAAGAAAACCTCATCTAGGGCCAGGGATTTAGCTCAGTGGTTCCGGCGCCTGTCTTGTAAGCGCAACGACCCGGGTTCGATCCCTACAACCATACACAATACTGGATGTGGAGACTCACACCCAGCAGCAATCAGTACCACATACCACAGTGCCGGGCGTGGTGGCTTACGCACCCAGCATTCTGGAGGCAGAGGCAGGAGGATTGCTGTGATGTAAGTTTGAGGCTGAGCTCAGGGCCAACCTTAACTACAAAGCGAGACCTTGTCTCAAAAACAAAAAAAAAAGAAAACATAATGAATCTTCTGTGTATCCTGCTTTGGATCTTGATTTGAACAAACCAAGAAAACACTATTGATAACAAGGAATTATTTTTGTTTTGAGACAGGGTCTCACTTTTGTTGTTTCGGCTGGTCCTGAATTCACTTGGCAGCCCAGGCTAGCCTCAAACTCTCGGCAATCCTCCTGTCTCTGCCTCCTGAGTGCTGGGATTACAGGAATGAGCCACCAAGCCTGGCATTGTGGTATGTGGTTATCAGGGATCGCACTGGGACCTTGTACTTACCAGGCGGATGCCAGAACCACTGAGCTAAATCCCAGGCTCAACAAGGAATTATTTTTAATCGTTAGTATGATGAGATAATAGAGGAAACCTAAATGGACTGGGAAGCAGATGATACTAAGAAACTGTTCTTAATATTTTCAGATGCTTTACTGCGCTTACATACGAAAAGATCCTTTTTTCTTTTTTTTTAGGTTTTTATTTGGAGACAGGGTCTTGCTTTGTAGTTCAGGCTGGCCCTGAGCTCAGCCTCAAATTCACATCACAGCAATCCTCCTGCCTCTGCCTCCCGAGTACTGGGATTACAGGTGTGAGTCACCACACCTGGCACTGTAGTATGTAGTAATGACTGCTGCTGGGCGTGAGTCTCCACACCCAGTATTGTATATGGTAACGGGGGATCGGGATCCCTGCACTTGCAAGACAGGCGCCTGAACTACTGAGCTAATCCCCGGTCCAAGATCCTTTTTGCTTAAGAGATACCTACTCAAATAATAGGGATGATGGGGATGTAGACTAACAGTAGAGCGCTTACCTAGCACGTCTGATCCCTAGTACTGTATTTAAAAAAAGGATCAAATGATTCCAAGATTTGTTTTAAAGCTGACTGCAGTAGTGGGTACATGTAATCCCACTCAGAAGCTGAGGCAAGAAGATTCAGAGTTCAAAGCTGTTTAAAAATATTTCAGCAACAATACAAATGGCCTTGGTGATGTAAACACGGCAACATTTTAACTGGCCTTGAATTTTAATGACAGGCATTTGTATTTCTGTATTTTTAATGACAGGCATTTGTATTTCTGTACTTTAAAATCTTTCTGCATAAAATAATTCAACTTTCCAGTAGTAAAATATGAATGAAAAAAACACGAAAAAGAGCTATCAGAGATTGTCACTAGCATGAAGAAATGTTTAGCATCTAATAAGCCAAAATATCTTAAGTCTAAAGGATGATAATTCTTGAATCTTACTGAATAAATCTTTGTGGAGAGTCTATAAGTAGCAAGGTGCTGTTCTAGGTGCTACAAAAGATAAAAAAGATATGGAAGACAGTCCATGTCTGCGCTAGACTTTAAATCTTATTTCTGTACTGGAGATTGAACTCTGGGCTTCACACTTGCTAGGCAGACACTGGATGGCCGAGTTACATCCCCAGCCTGAGACTTTAAGTCTGAAGAACAGCATCAAACCAGATGCATGAGCACAGGCATGGTTTCATGGAGACCCTGTATTTATGAAGTTTCTGAAAACAACTTGAAAGGGAGAGAGAAGGTGGAAGAAGATGGGATGAATTCTAAACAGAGGTACGAAAACCACAGGCCTACAACATCCTTCCTTGATCTGGTCCATGCATATTTTTCAAGCCTCAACTTCTGTCCCTTTCTGCTTCTCACCAAGGAACTGGAGGCACTGAAAGAAGTTCATTATAGTCCACGTATAATGAAAAGGAAAAGCAGCTGGGCATGGTGTCACATACTTGCAATCTTAGCACTCAAGTGACTGAATGAAGCAAGACTATAAATTCAAGGCTTCATAGTATATTTAAGGCCAGTCCGAACTACATAGTGAGACCCTATCTCAAAAAAAACAAAAATAAGGGCTGAGGATTTAGCTCAGTTGTTCCAGTGTCTGCCTTGCAAGAGCAAGGGCTGGGGTTTGATCCTGGTAACCACATACAACAATGCTGGGCATGGTGACTCATGCCCACTAATAATCAGTACCACACACCACAGTGCTGGTCATGGTGACTCATGACTATAATCCCAGCACTCGGGAAGCAGAAGCAGGAGGATTGTTGAGAGTTTGAGGCTTGCCTGGGATACACAGTGAGTTCAGGATCAACTTGAACTACAAAGCGAGACTCTGTCTCAAAAAAAACCTAAAACTAAAAAAAAAACAAAATGAAACAAAAGAAAAGCAAAAGCAGTGTATTTACATTACACCCAGTCTGACACACACAAGTCTCCAAAAATGTATTTATTTCTCTATGCAGCCAAATTAAAAAAAAAAAAAAACTGTTAGAGATGAGGAGATAAAGGCCATATTTTTCTTGAACTAACTCAGGGAAAGTCTGACAACAAGAACACTGGAAATTTCAGAAGGGTAAGAGAGAAATTTTCTCTCTATAATAGAGCAATCAAGGGGAAAAAACCCAGGGAAATGACACAATTTGTTGTAAGCCAAGAGAATGACTTATTCTACTCTTGGGTCCCAGTATCTCAAGTGTTTTCTCTTGATGACATGCCAAGCATCATTCCTAAGTACAAGAAGCTTCTGTTCTTAATTTCTAATGCTAAACTAGTATAAAATCAGAACACTGTTCCTCTCTGGTGGAAATCTTTTACATGTAAACTTAAGCTTGTATACAAGATTCTGTTTTTTCCTTGGTGAAGCTAAAGTAGATCGGTAATTGCTACAAGTGTCTGTTTTAAGAAATCATAACAAAGGATCTATTCTGCTTTAGTTCTAACTTCTCTCTTAAGGGAATCCATTTATGCCCACTACTCTGGCAATCTCTCTTAGGGGAAGCACCCCTTCAAACAGAAGTTTAGAGGGATGGCTCTCTCATGAACAGTTGTCACACAACTTTACATATATATGTGTGTGTATATATATATATATATATATATATATTATATATCATGGTTATATTCCAAAGATATTATTTTGGAGTGAATGATAATAAGATGTAACAAACTGATCATGTCTGAACACTATCTTTAAGTAGTGTGAGAAAAAGATGTATGCATCAATTCCTAAAATGGATCAACAGACCACCAAAGTTCAAATGAATCTAGAGATTTACCTACATGTTGTATTCCAAATCCACCTATAAGGATATTAGGATGCTCTTAAGACTTCCATCCTTCTTTTGCTGAGAATTCTTAATTCAGAAAGCTGACAGCTACACCTAACTCATTAAAAGAAAAAGTTAACTGATAATAAAGATTTACAAGCATTTATGTGTCAGCCCTCTGAGAGGCTTCCTTTTAATGCTGCTATCAAATGGAAATCTTAATTTAAAATATAACTTTAAAACAAGACTCTTCAATAAAATCTAGGAAGGTGATCAAAGGAAACCAAGGCATATACAGTATCAGAAGTAACTCCTGAGCCACTCACTATTCTGTGGTGCCTAGACACAGCTTCAAACACTGTTCTTTTACTAATCCACGTTTAGCTAATTAAAAGCTAAGTGTCAGGCCTCTCACTCTTAAGGAACTGTTAAAAGTGTAAACGAGCTAGTCATTGTGTCTTGGGATTAGGCTAGGCACTCACTAAAGCCTCCAGGCCCGCTCACTCCAAAGACAGGGCTCAGGCCGATGCTCTTACCTGTGGAGTCATCGTGGAGGGATCTGGCTCAGGAGCACCTTGCTGTTGTTCCGCACTCTTGCTCTTGGCCCCACTCTCCAAAGGTTCTGGCTGGACAGTTGTCTTATTCCCAGAAGGGACGGATGGTGGTGGCAGTAGCTGGGATTTAGAATGGCCCTGAGAGGGGCGGGAAGGAGATGCCTGTGAAGGGGGCAAGTAGGACTGGGAATGGCTCAAATAGGACTGCGAGGAAGAGGAGGAAGAATAAGAGGAGGTGGGCGCCAGGTAAGACTGGGAAGGTGGGGACTGTGAAGGGGACGGCTGAGCTGGAGGCAGGTAGGGCTGAGACGAGGAAGGGGGATAGTAGGAAGGCGGTGGTTGAGGTGGGGGAATATACGATTGGGATGGGGGCATATAGGACCCAGGAGGTACAGGAGGTGATTCAGGGGGGGAATCCAGCTCCATTGGAACCAAACCCGGAGGTCCATCCCGTTGGTGGTGAAGCATCTGGTGTTTGTACTGCTGCTGCTTCTGATAGCTGAGGGCCGGTCCAGGCGGCGGGGGCATCGGTGGCGGCGGCGGCTGCCAGTCTCCATAGCCGCCCCCCGGCATTACTGGCGGGGGCGGTAGCGGGGGCGGAGGGAGGTGGTGGGGCTGGAGCACGCACTGCATTTGCTTCTGGTGCATTTGCTGCAGCTGCTGGAGCTGCGCCAAGTGTTGCTCGCGGAAGCTCATGAAGCCAGATGAGGAGGGGGCCGCGGGAGTCGTCGAGCTCGAGTACCCGGGCCCTGGCGAGGCCTCAGGAAGCGCCACCGGAGGCGGCGGCGGGACCGGTGGCGGCGGGTAGTGGCTGCTCCCGCCATACCGGCCCCAATTCGGGTACATATTGAAAAAAAAGAGGTAGAGCTTGTTCTGGCGCCGTTACTCGTCGCAACCGACCTCCAGGAGCCTCGGCGACGACGCCGACAGCCGGAACTCGCGGCGCCTACAGGGCCCAGAGCGTGTAAAACGAGCGCGCCAGTGCGCCGGCGCTACCGAGCGGGCCCGCGACCGGGAAGGCGGGGACGTACCGTGGCGATTGCGCCTGCGCAGTAGCACTGAGAGTCGAACAAAGGCGAGATAGAGTAACCCTTTGCTTGACGACTCGCGGTTGTCATCTTTTGTTCGGTTTAGGTAATGCAGGCACGCGTAGCATGTTCTCATAGAAACGAGGAACCATAGAGTCTCATGACCGAAAGAGTTGGTAGACATCCTATCGCTTCATGGGTTCATATTTGAATGAGACGGATTAAAAAAAGGGGGGGGGGTTTTTTCCCTATCCACAATAGCGACAATCGCAGCAGCAGCAGCAACAAAAACCAAAACAAGGAGTAACTCTAATAAAAAATGTGTAGGGCTTGTAAGAAAAAATCTGTAAGATCATGCCTAATGATAAAATTAGACTTGAAAGAATGGATTATTATCCTGAGTAAAATGAGGGAAAATTGGAAAGATGTTGGTTTTTCTCAAATTAAATGAATAGACAAGTAAATTCTACCCAGAGGTCCAACTGAGAACAAAGTGGCAAAGAATGAAAATGTATTTTGAAGGCAAAAGGTAAGACTGCTCCAACTCTTGCAAGCTTATAAAGGCAACATCTGCAGGTGTTGTAGAAGGGGAGAAATGGAATTTTTAAAGGATATTTAAACACATAAAAATCTATATTGGAATGCCGGCCATGGTGGCTCACGCCTGTAATCCCAGCACTCGGGAGGCAGAGGCAGGAGGATTGCTGATTTCGAGGCCAGCCTGAACTACAAAGAGCGACCCCGTCTAAAAACAAAACAAAACGAATCTATGATGGAGAAAGGGCAAAAAATGGAGAAAAAATTACAGGGCAAAGTTGTCTAGAAATCTAGAAGATAATCTTCATAAAAATCTCTCAGCATGATACTAGCACTTCTTTGGATTAAGTGAACCACAAGAGTGAAAACAAGTCCCTAACTTTGAGAATATTAAGTGTGTCAAGGTGGCCTTATGACTTAAATGTTTGACTTTGCTTGCATCTTAGCATCCTAGATCTTCACCCTTTTCACGAGGTCAATGTGAATGTAAAGTGGACGACTAAATATTTTTCTAAAGGAAGAACTCCTAGTTTCAAGTAGGAATTTAGTTGCATTCCTTTGAACTTCTCATTGAAGTATATATAACCTACATACATGATACTTCATGCACATACAGTATAGTGAATTTTCACACACCAATCACACTTGTGAAACTAGAACCCAGATCAAGAAACAAAACATTACCCAACCCAGAAATCCTAGTTAGTTGTATCTTTAATATTTTCAATTTAAAATTTCCTTTTGAAAAATATAAAAATATTGTAATTCACTGTAGCAATATACCAAAGGAGAGAATAATGTGATCATCTTATTAAATGCAGAAAAATAATTAGAAGTGCTTCAAATTAAATTGTTTAAATTTCTTTCTTTCTTTTTTTTTTTGAGACAGGGTCTCACCTAAACTCAGCCTCAAACTCACATCACAGCAATCCTCCCGCCTCTGCCTCCCAAGTGCTGGGATTACAGGCGTGAGCCACCACGCCCAGCACTGTGGTATGTGGTACTAATTGTTGCTGGACATGAGTCTCCACTCCCAATATTGTATGTGGTCACCGGGGAATTGAACCCCAGCCCTTGCGGTTGCAAGACAGGCACCGGAACCACTCAGCTAAATCCCTGGCCCAATTTCATGATTTTTAAACCAGTGTGGTGGGCCATACCTGTAATTCCAGCACTTGGGAAGCACAGGCAGGTGGATTGCCCAAAGTTTGAAGCCAGCCAGAGGTAAATAGTTCAAGCCTGAACTACACCGTGAGACCCTATCTCAAAATAACAAACAAAAAAAGATTTTTTAAAAGCTTGTGTTATGGTTTGTATTTTAAATGTTCTCTAGAGAATCTAAGTTCAAGGCTTAAGTCTGTGATGCTTCTTTAGAAGTTAAGGGCCAGAGAAAGGAAGACAGGTCATTGAAGGTGTGGCCTTGAAGAGGATATTGGGGCCCTAACTCCTTCCTCTTTTTGCTTCTTGGCTGCTATGCAGTGAACTGGCATTCTTAGCCACATGTCCTAACATGATGTACTGGGCTCCCACAACCCAAAGCCACAGGGCCAGTAAGCAAGGACTGAAAACCCTGAAACTATAAGCCAAAATAAACCTTTCTTCCTTTTGAGTTGTATATTTACAAAAAATAAAAGGGAACGTCAAGCCGGGCATGGTGGTGCATGTTTGTAATCCTGGCACTCTGGGATGCTGAAGCAATCCAGTCTGTGTAACTCACTGAGACACTGTCTCAAAACATTTAAAAAGGGATTACGGATGTAGTTCAGTACAAAATACCTGGGTTTAGCCAGACATGGTAGTGCACACCTGTAATCCCAGCATTCTAGAAGCTGAGGCAGGAGGATCACAAGTTCAAGACCAACCTGGGCTACATAGTGAGACCTTGTCTCAAAAAAAAAAAAAAAAAAAAGGACAGCTTTAATCCTTAGTACCACAAAGAGAAAAAAGTACCTTTCTTGATCTGATAAATATCTCCTGGAAACAACAGTAACTTAGGGGTAGAGCATTAGCTTACCAAGCGAGACATGTTGAGTTCAACTCCTAAGACTTCAAAAAAACAATCAAAACAAAAAACTATACTAGACTTCACCCTTAATGAAGAAAAATTTAAAGTTTCCCCATATAACAAAGAATATACATGACCATCGCAATTTTAGAGGGTACAGGAAATGAGAGGTGCACCATAAGCTTGGCTATAAATATTCCGTATTCCTTAAAATATCTTGTATGTGCAGTATTTCATATTATCCTTTATATTGCACAACACTTCATACATTCAACAGTACACAAACATAAATGTATGCATTTGAATGAACTACTGCATACATGAGAAAATTGAAGAAAATGGAGAAGCATAAAAGAGGGTTGAGAAAAATTAGAAAGAATAGTAATAATACACTTACCCCAGAGTCTTAAACATGGTTCTGAGTTTACAGATTTGTTTACAGAATATTCATTTCCTTCCTTCTTAATAAAATCCCACTTTTTCTCAAGACTCTGCATCTCCCTTACATACTAGGTGTCACTCCAAAAAAGCTGAAGTATGTCCCAGTTAGCCAGTCATGGTGCCATCATCCCTCCTGTAATTTGTTGGCTCGGAAATTCTGGATTAATAGCAAGAGCACATGACCTTTCTGTCTCTCTCTCTTTGCTATGCTGAATGGAGGGGTGTTCTCCTTTCTCCTCAGTAGGTGTGAACAAGGAACATGTTGTTCCAGTTGGTGTTTACAGCCAAGTAGGGACCATGAATGAAGCCAGACTGATGACAAAAGCCTTAGAGAACCGAGGGACATGGAGCTGTGACCCTAAGTGCACTATGCATCAAGGTGCATCACCTTTGAAATTCCTGCTATTCAACGTACGTTTCCTTATTGTTAGCATTGTTAGGATTTCTATTACTTGCACTGAAAATATACCAAAACCTGGATACTCATCTGTCTCTGATGAGTTAATACAGTGGTGATCGTAAAACACCACCACCCCTCCGCCACCCTGAGGCAGGGTTTCACTATGGAGTCTAGGCTGGTCTTGAACTCACTGTATACCCCCAATTTGCCTTGAAGTTGGAATCCTTCTGACTGAGGCTCCCAGGTATTGGGATTACAGACATGGACCACACTATCTAGTTTTTATTTCTTTCTTTTTTTTTTTTTGAAACAGGGTCTTGCTTTGTAGTTCAGGCTGGCCCTGAGCTCACTATGTAGCCCAGTAGAACCTCAAACTCACAGCAGTCTTCCTGCCTCTGCCTCTCAAGTGCTGGGATTAGAAGCATGTGCTACCATGCCTAGCAAAAAAGTTCTATCTCCTCCATTTTGTTAACTTTTAGTGTTTTATGGGCTCTAGATTTGTGTGTGTGTGTGTGTGTTTTGAGACAAGTCTCACTATGTAGATCAGGCTGGCCTGGAACATATGGTAAGCTTCCTGCCTCAGCCTCCATACTGCTGAGATTGTAGGCAGGTGCCACCATGACCAACTTGTGTCATTCTGTCTTAAGTGTGTCTCTGAAATACCATATAATCATAAGATTTAACCAATATTCAATCTGAGCATTAGTTTTTATTCTTTTTCTTGTGAAGTATATTAGTATCAGTACACAGCTACAGTACTTAATGATTACATTTATTGTAGGGGGTTTGTATGTGTACATAACACATCTGAATAACTTTTATGTTCTTATGCCTTCCCTTCATCTCTTGGTTTCCTTTCTATGTGCAAAAAAAGATCTATCTCCTTGTTTCCTATTATCTTTTATTTTTGAGCATTAATTTTAATAAGCAAATTTAACCTAGTCCTTCATGATTCTTGTGTTTGGACTTATTCTTAGTATCTTACATTATTTTCTGTTTCCCATTATTTATCCTTCCCTACAAATCTGCATTCTTTCTTTTAATTAAAAATAATCACACAATGAAATATGAAGATCTCCATTAATGCAGTTTAATATATTTTGACAAATTCTGCTTGTTAAACAAATCGAGGTTCCCAATTCCACTTCTCTGCTGGCTTAAGAGACATTCATTCTATACTAGTTAGGATTAGCACTAAATATATATAAAATTATAATGAAAACAAAACCGAGGTAGCTTTTTCCAGTCTGTTCACGAACATAATCTCTCAGACCTGACAGTTCTCTCACAGGAAAGCAAGCCTGTGGGAGAAAGCCCTATATATAATTATATATTTTTGAGGTTTTGAAACTTAAAACAGAAATCATACTGTACCTGTCTACAATTTGCTTCTCCCTCTATTAAGAGGGAGAGTGTCAGTTATTTCTAGTTAATGTAGTTCAATCTCCTTGACTGATTGCTAAATTGCAGCACTGAGGATTGAACTCAAGGCCTCATACATGTCAGGCAACTGCTCTACCCCAGCCCTTAAAATTTTTTTTAATCTTGTGATACTCCTGCCTCAGCTTCCTGAATAGTTAGGATTACAGGTGTGCACAACTACACCTGGCTTCTACCTCATTATTAGTGTTATGAGAGTTTCCATCTTAACCATTTTAAAGCATACAGTTTAGCAACTTTAAACATAATCGTATTACTGTGCAATCAGTTTTCCAGAATTCTTATCATCTTGTAAAACTGAAGTCCATGTCATTATACACTTCTAATTGTCCCTCCTTCCAGCCCTTGGCAACGACAGTTTTACTTTGTTAATACTGTACATTTGATTACTTTCAATATTTTTAATTTTCTTTTTTTTTTGAGACAGAGTCTCACTACATAGTTTAGGTTAGCCTTGGACTATGTAGCCCAGGCAGGCCTCACCTCACAGTGATCCTCCTGCCTGATTATGGGCACGTGTCACCATGCCTGAAATCTAGATGTCTCTTGTAAATGAGACTACATTAGGATTACAGGTGTGCACAACTACACTAAATGAGACTATACATTAATCTCTGTGTTTTCAAGGCAAGCCTGGGCTATACTATATTTGTGAGTTTGAGACCAGCCTAAACTAGTCAGTCAGACCTTGTCTCAAACAAAATAGTTTCATTAATTTTTAATTGATTACATGTTGAAATAAAATTTTAGATATATTGGATTAATAAAGATCTATTAATTTCACTGGTTTCTCTTTATTTTTTAAACTGTGGTTACTAGAAAGAAAATTTTTGTTTTGTTTTTGAGAAATGGTCTCACTATGTAGTTTAGGCCGATTTTGAGCTATGTACCTCAGGCTGGCTTTGGACTCATGGTAATTCTGCCTCAGTCACCTGAGGCCTGTTATTATAGGTGTATGTCACTATGCTTGGCTGGACATTTTAAATTAAATGTGATTCTCTGAGACAGTGCTGTGCTAAGACCCTGGTATAAACTAGAAAAACTGAGAAAAATAAAGAAAGTATAGTCTCAGGAATCAAAGAGCTCACAACCTAGTTGAAGAACTTAGGATAATAGTTACAATATTATGGCATTAAGCGCGTGATAAAGATATATATTGAGGTGTATAGATTGAGCAGGCTATTTGTGGACATAGAAAGAAGATGTAGAGAAAGCTATTAGGTTTGTCTACTGACAAACATACCTTAAAGTTCCTGCTTTTGCCTGGTATGGTGGCACATGGCTATAATCTCACATCTTAAGAGGCTGAGACATGTGGATCCCAAACTCAAGGCCACCCTGGGCTACCCAGCAAGTTCTAGGCTGGCATGGCCTGTGTAGTGAGATTGTACTTCAAAAAAACCAAAAAATTGGAAAACAAGTTTTTAAATTCTGCTTTAGATTCTTTTGAATACTCCAAAGTATAACTGCCAGAACATATATTAATTTCATTTCTGAGGAAATGACAATCTGTTTTCTGTAGTGCAGTAGTTGTATCATTTTACATGCCTAACAGTGCACAAAGGTTCATATTTGTACAAATCCTTGTCATCTTTTTTACTGCAGACATCCTAAGGGGTGTGAGATGGTAGCTCATTGTGACTCCTCTCTCCTCACCCAGTCCTCCCCTCTTCTCTTTCTTTCTTCTTTTGTTTTTTTTCTTTTGAGACAAGATCTTGCTTTTATAGTTCAGGTTGGCCTCGAACTATGTAGCCCAGGCGAGCCTCGAACTCACAGCAACCCTCTTGCGTGTACCTCCCGAGTGCTGGGATTACAGGCATGAGCCACCATGTCTGGCACTGCGTTGTGTGATACTGATTGCTGGTAGGTATGAGTCACCATGCCCAGCATTGTTGTATATAGTTACTGAGATCAAACCTGGGCCCTTGCACTTACAAGGCAGGTGCTGGAACCACTGAGCTAAATCCTCTCTTTCTTGAGATAGGGTCTTGCTATATAGTCCAGGCTGGCCTCAAACTCTTAATCATCCTGCCTCAACTTCCTTTAGCCTCTAGAAGAGGGCTGGTTGTTGTGATTTTGGTTTATATTTCCCTAATGATTAGTGATAGTTAGCATCTATTCATCTGCCTTTTGGCCATTTGAATATTTCCTTTAAAGAAATGTCTATTTAAGTCCTTTACTTCTTTTTGAATGTAGTTCATTCTCTTTAAGTATTCACAACCTCCCATGGTTAAAGTCACTTTTGATGGACATTTAGGTTGGTTTTTTTCTCTATTATAACTAGCTGGGCAAAAAAACATTTTCATATAATACTTCTTATAACATCAATATACATATAAATATCACATTGCTCATGCTAAGATATTTTAAAGTAAATCACCTATAAGATACTTATAAGTAACCAAAAATAGAGTTGGGGTCACAGGATAGCAGTAATTTTTTAATTTAATGGGTTTGTCTAACAGCAGTCTAAAATGGGTATGCCTGATGGCACTTGTCGTCAACATGAGTGCCTACAGAGAATGGAGGGGGAAAAAATGGAAACATAGCTTGTATAATGTATAAATGGGGTGGGGGAGAGGAGTTCAGGGGAGGGAGTGGAATCAAAAAGAAAAGACAAATTAAGACATATGTACAGTAACAAATTCCCTATAATGATTGTGATCAATATGTATGACATGTATGTATTGATAAAAAAAATAAAGTTAAAAAATTAGAAAAAACAAACCTATGAGTAACCTGGGAGTTCCCCACACCCTTGACTATATATGCTGGAAAATCTTCTGATCAGTTGCTTGTCATTTGAAGAAGCAGAGTGACTTGCATCTATAATTTTAATACATTCAGACTTAACAATCTAGAGCTGGGCATGGTGGTGCACACCTGTATTCCCAGTACTTGGGAGGAAGGGGCAGGAGGGATCACCCCGAGTTCAAGGCCAACCTGGACTACACAGAGCTCAGGGCCAGCCTGAACCAGATGTCAGGTCCTGTTCCCGAGGGCTACTCATCTGGCATCGAACCACGGGCGGGGGTCATCACAAGGAGACGAAATCGTGGAGAAGCCTTTATTGCCAGCGCTCTCAGCCTTTATATACAGCCCCACCTCCTTGTTTTCAACCTCCCCAAACCAGCCCCATAGGGGGTAGTCTTTGTCTATTTGTTTTCCTCTAATCACTGTGGGCCCCCCCCCATTTAGCTGTTTAGGTGCTGCCTTGCACTTCCTTGATGGAGCCAGCGTTGTTTAGACTCAGGGGACCCCACACCAGAAAAGCACGATCCTGACTCAAAACATAAAAACAAACAAACCAAACCAAACCAAACCAAAACTTATTCATCTTTTCATAGTATTCAGATTCTGCCTTTTATTTTAGAATTCTCAGGATCAAGTCCAAATCCTTTGAAATGCTGTATCTCTGAAATGCCATATGAGGCTGAAGGCCATATCTCCCCTTGAATTCTCCTAGATTTTAGTCATAAAAATATCCTGGCAGTCATCTGAACAGGTCAAGTACAGTAACACCATCTGACTTTATGTCTCCAGGCAAAGAAACACCCTAGAGTACTGATGCCTCTCCCTGCTCTACAGTAGTAGAGCATCCATGTTTCTAGCTGGGTCCTCAGACTTTCCCAACCTCTCTTACAGGCAGCATTTATAGTCAATGGGCTAAGAATGAAAACGATTCACACATCCTTCTGGGTCATCCCTGTAAAGGGAAGGCCATGTTTTTTTCCCCTTTTTCTGAGTCAGGGTCTCACTACATAATCCTGCCTGGCCTTAAACTCACTCTGTAGCCCAGGATGGCCCAGATCTTTTGATGATCCTCCCAATGCTAGCATTACAGTGGGCACCACCACACCCAACTTATTTTATGGTATTTATTTATTTATGTTTTTCTCTTCTATATAAGTATCTCAAGGATGGAAACATACCTTAGTAGGTACTTAGCATAAACTTAATAAATATTTGTTGAATAAATCAAATTACAAGAATACTCATTGGAGCACCTGATTTATAAAAAGATGCAGCAGATTTTAAAGTAGACAATTTATCATTTTCAAAAAGTATCAAGAAGTAAATGTATTTAACCATACTTAGTCAATAATAAAGCAAATAAGTGAATAATAATTCATGCTATCACATGTTCAATGAACTAGAAACAAGACAGTTGGTCCGAGGAAGGCAGAGGAACTTTGTCTTGTAAGACTTAGAACCGGGGGGCTCCATAATCATCTGGCATCCGCTCGATGTTGTATCTGATCAGGACAGAAAATTTACACTGGTAAGAAAGGTGAGTACAAAACATATCTGAAAACTTACCCTTTACTGACCACAACTGTGTCATCTCAACTGTGAATCCTTTTTGTCAGGGGAGCATGGTAGTGGAACCTCACGATGAATAACTTTCAACTAAATGCTGATACATGATCTTTATTCTTCAATGTCATAAAGTCATCAAGTGGAAGAGTCAAGATCTGGGGTCCAGGGAAATCCAACTATTGAGCCAACCATCTTCTCACCAT